>JAKCPI010017913.1:0-24517 GCA_023213315.1 Euborellia annulipes | reverse complement strand
TCCAGTTTATATTTAATTAATTGTTTATTTATTAAAGTAATTTTTTATATAGAGATATTTAATATACAGGTAAATTTAGATACCATACGAATAAACTTAATAGTTCTAAAAGCGTTTAAAGATTTTTAAGGAGGAGTCTAAATGCAAATAAAATAAAAATGGACGTGCGTTCTTATATAACTCACTCAGTTAATTCAAGCATTTATTATCAATTTCAAACGAAAACAAAGAGAACTCTCCTCCCAATTGAATTGAATAAATTAGACATTGTGGTTTTGTTCGTCTTCATTGAAAAGCAAACATTCGATTTTTTTTTTTTTTGACTGTTGACGAATTTCATTAATGTTTGTTTGAAGTGTCTCTCGTCAATGATAATGTTGAGTAAAGGTGCGCCCTTTCGGTTTGCTTTTCATGAACAAACAGCTCATAGAATTTTTATAACTTGCCTTCGCATATAGGAAATGTTTTGATATTGAGGTCGGCGCAGGACATTTTTCCTAAAAGGTTTTGGATCTTATCTTTTTTCTCTCTTGTATACTCTTAAAATAAAGTTGTAAACTAAAAAAATCGTTTTAAATATTCAAAAAAAATTAATAAAATGATATTTTTTTAGAACATAAAGAAATATTCCTGTGCTGTCACACTAGATATTTTTTGTGTCGAGATATATTTAGTTGCCCATAGCACTTTAGTTCCAAATTTGACCACTTGCGTTTCATAAATGACACTGAGCCCTGAATGCTTCCATATCAGTAAAGTGTACTTCAAACAATATTCACGAAAACCTTTACTGATATACTTTACTATACTGATATAGGCCTTTTTACAGATATATACTGATGTACTTTTTAAAGAGCATGTAAAATATAGTTAATTTTTTGAATTTTAATCAAAATCGTTTTAGATTTTTGAAATTTTGAAGTTTTGAGAAAATCGAGAAAAAACTGAAAAGGCACATCATTAAAGTACGAGTACTCTTGGAGCGATTTTGTTCAAAAGCTTCGTGTTACGTCCCTAGGTGGTACCTGACTTAAATATAAAATTTCAACTTCCTAGTTCTTTTCGATATTGAGATATTTTGTTCACAGACAGACTATTTTGTGGGGTCTACTTTTTTGGAGGGCCTCAAAACATCAAAATCTCGACATCGAATTTTTAGTCGCAATACTTTCTCATCCTATATTACATATTTAGGTAAGAGAAAGTAAAATTATTAAATTTTTTTCTCATTTCATCTTTTTTGTCTTTTCGGATATCGGAAATTTAATTTTTAATTTATTATACCCAGAGGCGAAATGCACACTCAATAGGCCTAAATATATGTGAATTCAATATATTATGTGAATTAAAATTCCTTATAAATTATGACCTCATAAATAAACAGAATAATTTACGTTATTTCTTTGTTTAACATGAATATTAAACAAATATTTAAAGCATTCCTATTGATCTTATTTATGCGCTGGCTCTATATTTAAATTCGCTCCATATCTACAGTCTGATTTATACGTACACCATGTATTTATTTCAAAATGTCGCCTCCTCCCTGCTACTAATAAATTAAAAGCCTTCGAAATCGATATTAAGGACCTCAAAGGGTAGATATTGATTACTAATGAAGATGATTTAATTACTCCCCTAACGAAATATGTAATACGGAAACGAATAATAATCTAATTAGAAATAAGTAAGTTGAATTTATTTAACACAAGAAATATTTTGAATTTGATTTCAAAGGGAATATTATTTTTTTTTCTTTGATGACATTTTTTTTTATTTATACTTGAATAACTTTCTTTGAAGTATTTTTTATTCATTTATTTCATATTTATGAATGAAAGAAAAACAAAAGATAAAAAAGAAAATATTACAATTTACATATCTATATTATACATTAGCAGAGCAGGTCTAAGGCGTGTGCTGTGGCACATGTGCTACAGCCGCGCTTCTCTAGCTGTTTCAGTCGTTGCAAAGAAATTGCACCTTAACGCAAACCATCCTCAGAGCATTAAATTATACGATTGTGGAGCGTTTTACAAAATTACAAAATGAATGAGAAGCCATTCTTTTTATGAATGGGACAACATCTGATAAGCAAGCCTTAGGGAAAAATAGCATCTATATACATATGATACAATCAGTGGCGTAACCAGGGGGGGGGGGGCGAGGGGGGGGGGGGGGGCTCGAGCCCCCCCCCCCCCCCGCCCCAGGCGCATCGAGCCTTTGGCGCCCCCCGGAACCGGCATAGGCGCCCTACGGCCTCTAAAATATAGCCCAGCGTATGTGATTTTATCATATTCTTTTCATCGATTGTCTTAAAAAATTGATTGTTTTCTTTTAAAATTATATTACAACTTGAATTCTACTATTTTAAATGAATTTAATTCCAAAAAAAATCTGGTGTGACTGGCGCACAGCACACAACTTTCTCTTACCTTCGGTAATCGAAAGTTGTGTACTGTGCTTGTCTCACCAGATTTTTTGTGTCGACATGTATTTAGTTTCCGACAGTAGGGTACATTTGATTTTCAAGATGTAAAATTTATAAGTATGGGAAAATATTTATATGTTGTTACCATGGCAACCATTTCTCCTATCTTTCCTATGAAGCAGAAGAGTAAAGTGGTCTTCAGAAGATTTCAATCACAAAATGAGAATATACAATTTAAAGAGCATCTAAAAAATAATTGATTTTTGAATTTAAAAAAAAATCGTTGGAGCAAATTTTGAGAAAATCGAAAAAAACTGAAAAAGTACATCAATAAAGTACTAGTATTCTTTGGTCGATTTTGATTAAAAGCTTATTTTTCCGGTCCCGGGGGTGTTTAACTTAAATATAAAATTTCAACCTCGTAGCTCAATTCCTTCATGCTTAAAATTGAACACACACCCACCCACACACCCACCCCACACACCCACCCACCCACCCACAGACAGACCATGTCGCGAAAACCACTTTTTTGGATTCAGGGGACCTCAAAACGTGAAGATCCATCAAAATCTCGACATCGAATTTTTGACATGAATCCAATACTTTCTCTCTATATATATATTACATATATACATAGGTAAGAGAAAGTAATAATAAATAACGTATATAGAGGCTTTATAATTAAAATTTTTTTTTATTTTGCAATATATAAGCCTTAATTTGATGTTTTAAGGCTGTGGAGATTTACTCAGGATTCGTATAAGCCTTAATATTTAATTTTTGGAATTCAAAATTTTTTTAAGCATGAAGGAATTGAGCTATGAGACTGAAATGTTATATTTAAGTTAAACACCCCCCGGGAACGTGAAAATAAGCTTTTAATCAAAATCGGCCAAAAAGTACTAGTATTTTACTGATGTAGTTTTTCAGTTTTTTTCGATTTTCTCAAAATGAAAGGGCTTTTACCATTCTTCAGGCCCGCCCGAGCCCGCCCGGAATGGATACAATTATTTGTGTATCAGATTATTTGTTTATCAGATGTTGTCCCATCCATATATAGAATGGCTTCTCATGCATTTTTGTAAAACGCTCCACAATCGTATAACTAGACACACTTGCGTTAGGCATACCGAAATATCCGAAAATAAATTATTTTAACGTGGAAAGCAGTTTTCTCCATAACCTTAATTCAATCGTCCGAGCATATTTGTTTTTTTTTTACTTTAAATATCTAATGGTTGTTTATAAAATTCAGCAATAAGCATTTTGCTTATACTCCGGTCTTTACTTATTAGCTTATATTCACAATCCCAGAACGGCTTAGGAAATGAAACTTGTATAGAAATATAAGACTTTATGACGTGTAAAAGGTTAGCCTAAAAGAATTATTTCGAGTAGCTCTTGGTCGTTTTATATATTTTCCTCAGAGTAGAGATATTATTATTGTTATTTTTTTTTTTTACTTTAAATAAATAACCTTTTAGCCCACGGGGCGTGGTGTAGAGGTTAGCGTGCTAACCTCATATACCAAACGTCGCGGGTTCGGACCCCAGGCAGTCCGATGATTTTATTTAAGCCATCTGGATACCAGATGGCTTAAATAAAAATGCCTGGACCCTAATATATATAAATTCATAAATAACGGTTATCGTAAATGTCTTATATGGCCTGAGCTGCCGAAAAGACAGTGTGAATGTGTGTGTGAGTGTGAGTGTGAATGAGAAAAAAAGTGTGAATGTTTTTTTTAAAAAAAAAAAAAAAAAAAAAAAAAAAAATAACCTTTTAAAATTTGCTTTTTTTTATCCATATTCTATCTATAGGGTATTTGGTATGCAAGAGAGAGCTCTTCGATTTATTCAAACGTTTCAGTTGGTTGTTTAATCAATTCTTGCCGTATTGTCAATTACTGGAGGGATCATCTATGTGAATTAGTTGAGATACAATTAGTAGTATGTTTATGAATGGAACATGAATCTCATCTGCCCAAAGGCTTCTTCCCTTAGCGTGTCAATTAACAGCAAACATATGAATGGCAACTGGTCATGTTTTGCAATGTCGATTTAACATAAACAGTCAAACAGAGTGATTGGTCCTCATCTATATTCGCCAATAAACATTCTATCAGAGGCTCTAAATCAAATTTATTAATCCATTCTTTATTCGTTAAATTAAATCGAAGGCTGAATCTTGAAAAAAGTTTAATAAAAGCATCTTTATTATCAACCAAACAGGGGATTGCTTTTATGTAAAATTTAAATTTTGGGTTATTAAGATGTCATCCTTAATTTTATTATTAATTAATATTCAATAAATGCAAAAAAAATGTATTAAGAAAATGCCTTTGTATGTAAACGAGGGTTCATGATGTTTGGTTTGTAATCAGTTTTTGTAATCTTTGACAAGTTGTGGTTACTCTGAAGAGTAACTCTCATGGGAATAATACTGAGATGGGTTCCCCTTTCCTTCCTCAGTAAGAGGCATCTCACAAAGAGGTTGTCATGAGGTGGATTTGAACTAGAGTTGTCTTCAACTCAGGATTAAAAGCTTAACTGCTTTAACTCCTCGGCTAATCACATCTAATTCCCAGGAAAATATTTGATACAAGAGAGTTTAGGTCCAGGGTAGGCAGTCTTTTTCTCTAACATGTCCGAGTCGACATTTAAATTGAGGTGCGAATAAAGGAAATTGATAAGAAGTTATAGGTAAAAATAGCATAAAGAAGCCGACCTTAATTCAAGAAACTAGAATAACTATTTATTCTCTGGGTGATTTTGAAAAATGTCCATAAAACAACAAGTTGAACTTGTAAAGAAACTAAAAGGAAAAAATGAGGGTTGATTCAACATTGCACTTGGATAATCTAACCTTAACTAGTAGGCCAACAGTGGAATTCCGATAATTCGTAGCCCGATTTTTCGTATCTCCCTCTAATTCGTACATACTTGCCGGTTCCCAGAGAAAATCCCGATAACTGGTATACAAACAATGAATTTCCGATTTCTCGGTAATTCGTATTCTTTTTTTGCGCGGAGTTACTTGAAACTGTTCTAATTCTGATTTGAAGCTTAAAAAGCTCGTCAATATGTACTTTTTCAAGAGGGGGAAGAAGAGAGACAAGTTTTTCTCGTTTATTCGTAATCTTTTCACTGAAAGGAAATGAGGAGAGGATTCAGGGAAATTGAGCTTCTCTTACATTTTTCTTGCCTTTCTACAATTCAGTCTTTGCATTAATATTTTAATTTTTTTTTAATGTTGTACTTCCGATAATTCGTACTAAATCGTCGGTCCCGTGACGTTACGAATTACCGGGATTCTACTTTACTAGAAATTGCTCATCCTCTCATAGCCGAGAGGTTAGAGATGTTAACAAATGTCAATATTGATAGATTTAAAGCTACCCTAGTTAAAACCTGTTTTCGAATGCTTTCCAATGAGAGATGTGCGAACCCTGATAAGTGGGGTGCCCTACCCATAAAAAAAAAAACTATGAAAATCGGTTCAGAAGTTTTGGAGTCTACGCGTTACAAACAGACAAACAAATCCACTGACAGACAGACTGTCTTTTATATAATTAAATAATATAAAAGTTTCACTTTAATAATAGAAAATAAACACAGTAAAATATAAAAAAGTACATGGAAAATTTTTTCGGGGGCGGATGGGGGTTTGGATGATCCAAGAGATCATCCTCCCTTTCCCTCTTCCGATTTAATAAATTTTCTATAATTTCCAACCGAATTTAAAAATTTTACCACCATTTTTCATTCTCTTTATTTATTATTTTTCGGCATTTCATGGGGCGGGGCGGGGCGTTTGGACCCCCATATCCCCGCTCCTGGCTGGGCTTCGTCCCTGAACAAATCCTAAACTTTAATATTTTCTAAAATTTAGAGGCAATTGTTTCCATTTCATAGATATATTTGCTAATAAAGAAAGTCAAGTCACCTTTATTTTATTTACGCTATCAAAGTTATTTGAACTTTTCCGTTATATGTTGTTATATTCCCGGGGTTAAAGAATTGGTCTCTTTTTTCCGATTGTTCTTTTAAGTTTGTTTTATCCGGAAACAAGAGAAGGCGACATGATGATCTGATAAGAGAGCGATTTCCCGAGTGCTCTTGTCCTGATGTGATGGCCGTCCGTGGCGAAGAAGCAATCGGTCCAAGGTCGGTCGTTTGCCGGTCTTTGGATGGGCGAGAGCATTGTGTTAAACCCTCCCCCCCTGTTTCTATGTGTGGGTGTGTGAGAGGGATCCCGAGGGTGGGGAATTAATTTTCCTCTTGAATCCCGGGACGTGATTGGATCCAGGCTTAGATGGCCTCCGAACAACAACAAACGAATGCATCCGTCCGGCAAAATGTAATTAGACGCCCTTTTGCTCCGTTAGGAAAAAATTAACAACCTGAACTTTTGAGGATTCGTTAAAAATCTTGATTGATTGATCAAGAAGAAAAAAAAAACAACGAAATAAATTTCATTTGTAAAATGTGTAAAGAAATCAATTAATCAAGGTGCTTGAAATAATTATTCTTATGAAGGTCGTTTGTAGCTTTTGTTGGCATCTGATGCTATTCAGATGACGTTTCTATTTTTATAATTTAATTACTAGCGAATGCCCAACTTTAAAATTTAAATCGAAATGTTTTTGTCTCATTCATTTTCGTCTGTTTCTTTAAAAAGACCCGAGTGTTTTGGCGAGCATTTCATTTTTTACACTCTCTTACATAAATATGAAATATAGGCTATAGTGAGAAAGTATTGCGATCATCTCAAAAATTCTATTTTGATGGATATACATGTTTTTAAGTTCCCTGAGCCCAAAAAAAAGGGTTCCGCAAATTGGTCTGTGTGCGTGGACATTTTTAAACATGAAAGGAATGAGCTACGAGATTGAAATTTTATATTTGAGTTATGCAACCTCCTGAGGCATGAAAATAAGCTATTAAACAAAATCGGCCAAAAAGTACTATTACTTTACTGAAGTACTTTTTCAGCTTTTTTCGATTTTCGTTCTAACGATTTTGATTAAAATTCATAAATCAACTATTTTTTTGATGCTCTTTAAAAAGTATAGGCCTATCAATAAAATTTTTCATGAAAATTGTTTGAAGCACGCTACTGATTACTGATTCCAATTCATTTTCCGGCTCTTCCTTCCAGAGAGTCTATGTTAAATCCCCTTATGGGGATTTGTATGTTAATTTCGATTCAAAAGGGCTCCCCTTTGAAAATTTTTACACATTTAAAAAGATCTTTTCGAATTCATAAGCTGTCAGCAACTCCCGATCAAAAGCGCTATATCTCCTCTGTCTATCAGAAAGGCGCTGCGAATAATAACCTAGAGGTTGTCACTTACCTTCTACCCACTGGTGCACCACACCACCTAAAGCCAAATCAGACGCCTCGTCCATCTGCTCTAAAGGAGCGTCGGGTTCCTAAAAATGTAACCTCACTTTGACCGAATTTGCATTTTGCTAAATTAATAGAATTGCTGGGGGAATGTTCATTTTAAGACAACTCAATAGACTCCCCTCCGTAAATGGTTGCCTACGCGCAGGTTCTAAAACCAGTTAGACCTCTGGGTGGGACTTAATATTGTCCCTCACTGTACAAAAGGAAAATTAGACTGCATCAATCAGTTCACTGAATTATAAAAATACTTTTTACTAATTTTCATTGGCAACATTTCAAGAAATTTTTATTTTCAATTATGCATAGTTTTAAATTGGAAAGTCAATAGAAATTATTATTTTTTTCTGACTGAACAAACTATCCCATTTATTTAACCCATTGCTCTAGAAGGCTGTTTGAGTATTTTTTTACGATCGTATCACCCAAACAAACCATAAATTTGTTTTTTTTTATTATTTTCTATTTATCCACATTCGCTTGTTTGAGCTTCATCGACATAATTCGTTATATGCGTATACGTGAGATAAATTATATTGATATATACAGGAGATAGACAAAATAATATGAACACCGGACATTAGACAATATTAATTTTATTAATAATGTGTTGAGCCACCATTTGCTTGAGAAATTTTTACAGGCTATTTGGAGTCTCTAGGATGTCTAGGATGTTTTCGACCTCAAAGTCCCTGTTCTAACTTGGGTGGCGGAGGGGGAAGGGGGGTTGCAAAAACCTCAAAATATTAGGACTTTTTTCAGTTTTTTTTTGTTTTTTATCTCGTAAATAAAGCATATTTTGTGCACCATGGTACAATATGAAGTTGAAAAGCATTAAATTTGATAAAACTTTGTTGATAAAACGAATTTGTAGACACAATATTAACGGTAAAGCCGATCAAATTTAGACAAAGTTTCTCGAAATGTACAATTCATTCGGCCGTATCTCGGTTAGTATTAGGCCTACAAATTCAATTTATCAACCAAATTATAAGAAATTTAATACTCTACAACTTTGTATGGAACTATGGGAAACAAAATATGTTTAGTTTACGAGATATAAGCGAAAAACTGAAAAAAGTCCCTTCTACAAGCAAATGGTAGCTCAACACATTGTTCTTCTTCTTTCTTCACCTTAATCTCGTGGTGCGGGGTCTGCGGAGGGGTTGGAGGTTTTTGCTACCGGGAATGAATAGAACAAATACATTATTAATAAATAAATATTGTCTATATGTCCGGTGTTAATATTATTTTTTCTATCCCCTGTAGAATTAATTGGAGAAATTAATTCTAAAGTTTGAAAAGTTGCAACTTTATTTTTGCTACAGCTAATTTCTTAATGGACTTCATGAAATTATAAATTTTTCATATATGAAAAACTTTTTGCCAACTCTTAATTTAATTTGAAAATTTTTTTATTTTTTTATTTATACATGTATATCAAAAGTCTGAGTGTCAGAAAATTTGTTAGCTTATGATTAAGCAGCTGGAAAAAATTATTCAAAGAGGATTTATTAAGTTTAACATTTATTCTAAGATTATTTTTTTTAGAAATTCTTTCTAAATTTTTACTTTCTCTTACCTATGTATATATGTAATATATATATAGAGAGAAAGTATTGGATTCATGTCAAAAATTCGATGTCGAGATTTTGATGGATCTTCACGTTTTGAGGTCCCCTGAATCCAAAAAAGTGGTTTTCGCGACATGGTCTGTCTGTGGGTGGGTGGGTGGGTGGGTGGGTGGGTGGGTGGGTGTTCAATTTTAAGGATGAAGGAATTGAGCTACGAGGTTGAAATTTTATATTTAAGTTAAACACCCCCGGGACCGGAAAAATAAGCTTTTAATCAAAATCGGCCAAAGATTACTAGTACTTTACTGATGTACTTTTTCAGTTTTTTTCGATTTTCTCAAAATTTGCTCCAACGATTTTTTTTAAAATTCAAAAATCAATTATTTTTTAGATGCTCTTTCAAATGTATATTCTCATTTTGCAATTGAAATCTTCTGAAGACCACTTTACTCTTGTATTTATTTATTTATTTATTTTATTTACAAAAAAAATGAGATGTTCTGGAACAATGTTCCCTGGAACATATTTCTTACATTACGAGGTTACATACATATTTATAGGATACATAAAAGTTCACACAGATGTCCAATCTCCTCCCCGTCCATAATTCAATCACATTCAGGAAACAATCAGCATAATCGCTCCGACAAAAAAGAAAAATGACTAGATGACTATCACAGTTAAGATTGCAAGATAAAATGACTAGACATAGATTATCACAGTAGAATAGGCAAAAATAAAAATGACTAGACATAAAATTTATCACAGTGGTATTAGCAAAAAGAAAAATGACTAGCCATAAAATTTATCACAGTAGAATTGATAAAAAGTAAAATGACTATACAAAAATTTATCAAAGTTTATTTGACAGAGGACA
Source organism: Euborellia annulipes (assembly GCA_023213315.1). NCBI lineage: Eukaryota > Metazoa > Arthropoda > Insecta > Dermaptera > Anisolabididae > Euborellia > Euborellia annulipes. The sequence goes on along the minus strand of JAKCPI010017913.1, from coordinate 14,226 downwards.
AAAATGACTAGACTATACTTTATCACAGTTAAGTTGTCAAAGAGTAAGTTAAATAAATAAAATATGACTAGACATTATCACAGTTGTTCTGACAGAGCAATCAAGACAGTTCATTCATAGAGCAGGAGCCGGAACAATCCCTTCTTGAACTCTGCAAGGGTGCGACACGTTCTGACATCCACCGGAAGAGTGTTCCATAAATAGCAAGCCGATATTTTAAAAGATCTTGCACACATCTCAGTCTTGTGACGAGGGATATATAAATCATCAGCTCGCGATCTGGTGCTTCTCTCCCGAATTGCAGACTTGTACGTGAAAAGAGAGCGCAGGTAAGATGGACAATCCGTACTAAGAGTTTTATACAGGAGACATCCGAGAAAGTACTTTCGGCGATTAGAAATTGAGAGCCAATTTAAGTCCCTGAGATACGGAGTAATGCGCTCTTCCCTCCTAACATCCCTTACAAATCTAAAACATGAGTTTAGGGCTCTTTGAAGTTTTAGGTTCAGCTCCATTGATAGACCATTGTACACCACACAACCATAGTCAAAATATGGCAATATCAGCGTCTTGACCACCTGTTCCCTGAGAGAATGATTGAAAAGACCCCTATTCATCTTCAGTAGATAGAGGGTTTTATTCACCTTCCTTAGAATATGATGGGTGTTATCGTTCCAGTTGAGAGATTTATCAACAATAACCCCCAGACTAGTGATAGCGCTTGAGAAAGGAATCACAGATGTATCCACATAGACATTGGGCAAAGAGTCCAAACCAGTCAGCAACCTCCCATTCGCCAACAGCATCACCCTAGTCTTAGCAGCGTTCAAGGATAGGCAGTTCAACTCCGACCACCTACATATTGCCTCTATGTCAGCATTAATCTTTGATGTTGCCAAGTCGAGTTCAGAAGATGGACAATCAAGATATATATGCAGGTCGTCGGCATAGAGAATGTATTTACTATGTGAAATATATGATGATATATCGTTGACATATAATGAGAACAGAAGAGGCCCAAGTATAGATCCCTGTGGAACTCCACAGGTAACTGGCAGAAAGTCAGATAGATTGTTGCGAGAATCAACTACAGCTTGCAGCCTATCCTTCAAGTAAGACTCGAACCATAGCAGGGAAGCTCTCGAGAAACCAAGGCCTCTCAGCTTAGAAAGCAACAGAGCGTGATTCACTGAGTCGAACGCTTTGGAGAAATCAAACTGGACGAGTATGGTGACCCTTCTCTGATCAAAGGATGTTCTAATGTCATTGGTTAGCTTAAGAAGAGCTGTCTGAGTGCTATGGCCTCTGCGAAATCCAGTCTGCAACGGATCAAATAAATTGTTGGCATGCAAATAGTCAGTCATCTGGTTAAAAATAATTCTTTCCAGAGGTTTCGAGAGAGCACAAAGAATAGAGATTGGTCTAAAGTCGTTAAGATCTCTAGGATTACTCTTCTTCAGTAGGGGACGTATGATTGACATTTTCCAGAGAGAGGGAAAAGTTGAGTAAGTCAGTGAGTGATTATATATGTCCAAAAGACAGGGGACGACAACGGGTAAAGATGTTTTAATTATCCTTATCGAAATATCATCAATTCATATAATTTCATAGGGAAGATAGGAGAAATGGTTGCCATGGTAACAAAATATAAATATTTTCCCATACTTATAAATTTTACATCTGAATTCATATGTTCCGTACTGTCGGGAACTAAATATATGTCGACACAAAAAATCTGGTGTGACAAGCACAGAACACAACTTTCGATTACCGAAGGTAAGAGAAAGTTGTGTGCTGTGCGCCAGTCACACCAGATTTTTTCAAATAAAATTAAACGAAATGATTCCTTCTAAAAAAGGTTTATTTAAATAACAAAGAGCTAGGGGTTGGGCGGGGGGGGGGGGGGGGGGAGGAGGGAGAGGTTGAAGACCGAAAACTAGCTTTTTCTGTTATTTCAAAAGACCGAGAGAGAGGGAGAGAAAAAAAGCAAGGAGTCTAATCAAGCGAAATGGGGTCGCAATTATAATACCCCAAAGGAGCTTTAAAATGGTTCGACGCTTTTACTTTTCTCTCAAATTGGAGAGACGAAATAATACTATCAAGAGGATGATACTAAAGACGAGTTCTTTCAGATGATTAAAAAAAATGATGCCAGAACTTAATCATAATTTGCAAATATACTCTCGTTAAGAGTGCTTTATAAATCAAATAATAAAAACTTAATAACGACCACTTCCTTATTTCTCGTGCTTTTATTAAACAAAAAATTATCTTTTTAGGATATTAATTTAAATTGAGTAAAGAAATTTACTTAAAGGCCAAATTATTTAATTAACTCTAACAAAGTACAATTGAAAAAATAACTTTTTATTATATGAACCTAGACAAGTATATCTACATAAATATGTTTCAACAATAGATGGTTACTTGTCAAAGTCAAGCTTTGGATGACGGCTCAAGGAAAATAAAATTGTATTGTATTAAATTTGGCTAACCAATGTAGGGGAAGTATGCCAATATTGTACCACTTAAGCTAATGTCTGAACCATTATGTGATAAAAATGACTTCAAAGTGTTCATATTAACAATATATGTTATCATTAAGCCCTTCAAACAATGAACCTATCTCTCCTAAGATAGATTGTTAAATTAGTTTTTTCCTTTTGTCCCATTTGTACCTCATACCCCTAAAAACCTATGTTGCCTACCTCACCATTACTCCAGCCATTATCAGTGCTTGCAAATTCTGTACCTGGTGAAGCACTTAATCCCCATTCTGGCTTAAAACGCTGGCATTTGGACATTAATAAGTGCGGTAAGGTCAGTTGCCGTTTTTCTATAGTCAGGGGAAGGAGTAAGTGCAGCCAAAAATAAAAGCCTCCGATTTAATAGAATTCAACGAGACGTTTCGGGTGAATTTTTTAAAATCATCTTCAGTCCTTCAAAAGTGTTAAAAGTTGGTCAATAGGACAATACATGTAATTATAATTACAATATACAAATGGAATTTTCACTAAAAATGTAAAAGTCCAATCCGGTCACTTGCTACACCCTTGACTGACGATTAGGGCAAGAAATAACCTCTGTCCCTGGTCGCTTAGCACAGCAAGAATTTTGGTGGTATAATTATGGCGCTGGTACAAATTAAGCGCACTTTCCCTACATATATCGGTTTCGAACACTATCTGATCATCAACAAGGCTAAAAAAAATACAAATGCAATACAATCATCCATTACAGACAATTGTTTAAATCATATAATTATTTTTAAAATTATACTGAATTACAAACTTCAGCTACTTTTGTTTCATATTTCGTGTATATACTGAATTTAAGAATTATACTTTGAAAATCTTTTTTACTTTCTCTTACCTATGTATATATGTAATATATATATAGAGAGAAAGTATTGGTTTCATGTCAAAAATTCGATGTCGAGATTTTGATGGATATATACGTTTTGAGGTCCCCTTAATCTAAAAAAGTGGTTTTCGCGACATGGTCTGTGTGTGGGTGTGTGTGTGGGTGGGTGTGTGTTCAATTTTAAGCATGAAGGAATTGAGCTAGGAGGTTGAAATGTTATATTTAAGTTAAACACCCCCCGGGACCGACAAAATAAGCTTTTAATCAAAATCGGCCAAAGAGTACTAGTACTTTACTAATGTACTTTTTCAGTTTTTTTCGATTTTCTCAAAATTCGCTCTAACGATTTTGATTAAAATTCAAAAATCAATTATTTTTTAGATGCTCTTTCAAATGTATATTCTCGTTTTGCCCTCAAAATTGTTTGAAGACCACTTTACTCTTGTACTCCATAGAAAAGATAGGAGAAATGGTTGCCATGGTTACAAAATATAAATATTTTCCCATACTTATAAATTTTACATCAGAATTCAAATATTCCCTACTGCCGGGAACTAAATACATGTCGACACAAAAATCTGGTGTGACAAGCACAGTACACAACTTTCGATTACCGAAGGTAAGAGAAAGTTGTTTGCTGTGCGCCAGTCACACCAGATTTTTTATTTTTGTACTGTTATATATACAGTATATTTAAATATAGGTCTAGTTAACGCCTAAAATATTGATAGTAATTTTATTTGAAAATGGTAATATTTATATAATGAAATCTAATATGAAACAGGAGCTGAAGTTTGTAATTCAGTATAATTTTGAAAGTAATTATAAGATTCAAAAAAAAATGTCTGTAAAGGATGATTGTATTGCATTTGTATTTTTTCAGGCCTTGATGATGATCGAAGGTGATCGAAACCGATAAATGTACCGTGTATTGGTTGGCCAAATTTAAGCCACCAATAAAAAAAATCTCGACATCGAATTTTTTACATGGTTGCAATACTTTCTCTCTATATATTTCATATATAGGGTAAGAGAAAGTAAAGAGTCATAATAAGATTTTAATAAAATTTTATTTTTCCTTGAGCCTACCATTTGACAAGTTGACAACCATCTTGAATCGAAACATATAGTATTTATATGAAAATAAAAATAACAACGTTCACATATTATATAAAATTTTCTTGTTATCCGGAAGTTTATTTTCGGACGAAGTCAAAACTTTTTTGTATTGAGTAATATTTCAGAGCCTCTTTGTTCATTACAATCATTTTGTGAACATTTCTGTTTGGTTTTTAACATTTTCGTTCCTCTGACATGATTTTACAAAGCTATCTCTGTGTAACGTCCCAATTATGAACCAATTTCATTGAGACTGTTTCTTAATTAGGTTAATTCTTATCTCCGTTGGTTCTAATTAGTTTTTAGACTCAATTGGATGGACATATTTATAGGGTACTATAAATGTATGGATTTTCATATTTTATACTATAAAACTCATTAAGATAAAGATTGTTAGTGATACATTATTCGAATCGCCATTAATTATTCATTTAGTTATAATTTATGCTAAAAAAATGTGCAACCTGTTGCTATAAAAATTCTTATTTTTCTATTAAAAAGAATAAGAAAAGAAGGCTTGTGTAATACCGTGATTAAAAAAAAATACAGACAATATTAATAACAGCAACATCAATAATAATAATAATAGGACTATACCAGAGCAATTTCGTTTTTAATTAAGTCGACGCAAGATGAGAATATCGTGCTGACGAATAACGCCCGAGTTACGATGACGGCCGGGCATTAATTTGTGACGTTTATTTATTTATTAAATCTCGTTCTCGTTTTTGTGTTAAGACAAATATCCTTGGGACATTCATAATTACAAACTTTTCATAAATATTAATTTAGAATTAAGGGCCTCTGATTAATTATTTTAGCTTTTAAAGGTGAAAAATCTGGTTGACTGGTCGCACAGCACACAACTTTCTCTTACTCTTCGGCAAGAGAAAGTTGTGTACTGTGCTTGCCACACTAGAATTTTTGTGTTGTGATATATTTAGTTTCCGTCAGGCACTCTGCCCCCCCCCCCTTGGGACCGCTAGTGTATTTCAGGTCACAAAGTGATTCTGCCCTATTCATTTGTTGCCCGGCTATTTAACTATAAGCTTAGTTAATTTTTTTTTTTTTTGTTAAAAAAACATTCACACTTTTTTCTCATTCACACTCACACACACATTCACACTGTCTTTTCGGCAGCTCAGGCCATATAAGACATTTACGATAACCGTTATTTATTAATTTATATGTATTAGGGTCCAGAGATTTTTATTTAAGCCATCTGGTATCCAGAAATAAAATCATCGGACTGCCTGGGGTCCGAACCCGCGACGTTTGGTATATGAGGTTAGCACGCTAACCTCTACACCACGCCCCGTGGGCAACTATAAGCTTATATGTTGATAAAACTTTCAAACGTCTTTTCTCGAATTGTTCAATTTCGGACTTTCGCCACTCCGCATTCTCAGCAGACGATATGGCCTAGTATGCCGAAAAGACTTCAGGAGCGACGTCTAAACGTACTTTAAAAAAAAAACTAGACTATTATAAGGAATTTTTCAATGCGGTTTTTTTTTTAAATGAATTAAATTCATAAGAGATTATTGTGACATCGAGCTATAATTTTTTTAATGACTTATTAAAAAATTATCATAATTAATTTTTTTGTTATCAAGCAAATACAAAAAAACAATCGTCCCAATAATCTTTAATTTTTTTCAAATTTAAAAATGAATTTATTGTTATTATTAATCACATATTAATTAAGAAATTTTTAAAATAAGCTTAGATGATTTTATTTAAAATTCAACTATCAAATTAGTTCAGCATTCTTGCAATAGATGGCAGGCTAGTCTAACAGCTGACCCCCTAATAGCTTATATCTGGCCTATATTTATATATTTTTATGCTTTTATAAAAGGTACATAATATATAATATCCTTTTTAAAGTATTTATTGTTAAAAAGATCAATGAAAATCAACCAAATGCATTAAATATTATTATCTACCACTTCGACATCTCTTGGCAAATTTTTGAATTACTTGATATTTGGGCATACTTTTTATGACACACAACGCCATCTTAGCGGGAAAAACATGCGTAACACCTTCACTCCCGAGGCCCCTTAACAAAAAAAAAAAAAAAAAATCAAAAGTTTGAAAGCTGATTTGCTTTTTTAATAATATATTCCTGGAAACGCAAGAACCCTGTGTAATATCTTCTTTGATAATTCTTTCAAGGACTTTATATTAATTTTCATTCGTTTCATTTGTATGGATGCCACATCTTTATATATTTATTTTCTTCATCAAATGAGGCAAAAAAATTATTTTTAATCCAGAGGTTTTTTATTTCTTAGACAGTCAACTTAAATAAAAAAAAAAAAAAAAAAATATTAAATAGAAATTTAACCCTTAAATTTTTTTTTTGTATCTCGTGAAATGTAATTAGTATAATTGTATCATTTTTTGTTCCATTAACCTGTATGTATTTTTTTATATTTCTTTCTTTCATCGAGGAAAGAGCTTGCGAAAGTCATTTCCAATGATAAATAGATCTCATCACTATTCTTTCGACCTATTCGTATATAAATAATTCTTACTTTGCGAGAAGAGGATATTCATATATTTATTTTTTCGAATAAGAAAAATGGCAAACTAAAAAACGATTCGTGTAACACCCTTAGATTTCCATAGACAGCGGAGCGGACTTCGATTGCACAGCTAGTCAGTTGTTAACTATTTAACAACAAACATGCCAACTTTTGATCAAGAACTGAGGCTTTATTTTAGACTTAATTTTGGACAGCCAAATTTTACTTTTATTCAGATACTCGCCCTCACGACTGACGTTTCAGACCGAGGTCTAGGCCATCTTCAGAGCAGACGGGCAATAATCAAAATGTGTTGATATTTATCAAAACAGCGACAATATTCAGCAAGTAGTCCGCTCATAGCAAAACTTAAAGAAATACCAGCTGGCTCTGAAGATGGCCTAAACCTTGGTCCAAAACGGCAGCCGTAGTGGCGAGTATCTAAATAAAAGAAATTTTGACTGTTATTTTTCTGACTCCATCAGCATTCAAACTTCTTTCACGAATTGCCTTTAGTCTGCTTCTCTATACCTTCTGAAGTAGCTAGCTGTTCATACGATGCCTGCGATATTTTTTTTCGGGAATGAGGTGGGGGGGGGGGGTTAAAAATTTGGAAAATCTGAGGTGTTATAATTTTGTTCAATGACATACTGTTTTTTTTTTTTTTTTTTTTTGTACCCTGTTGTAATCTTTTGATTTTATATCCAACAAGGCTGACAAATTTCTATACACCTCAATGCACTCTAAAATGAACCTCCTTTCGTTGCCATGACTTGATGGTTGATGAGGAAATACTGAATAATATTGCTCAATATTAACCACACTGCATCCTTTTTTATTTAGATTGCGTAATAAATATCAAACCTTTCTTGATCTGCTCAAGAGAATTTGTTGATTATGTCACATAAAAATTCATTTTTTCAAAAACATAATAATTAAAATACTTTTTTCTCTTTTGTTTCAGGTAAGTGTTCTTCTTTCGCCCCCACTCCTTGTCTGATTCTCTCAAACGTGAAGTGGACAAATGTTTTTCTTGTGAGTAGCAAATATTTTTTTTATAATTAATATAACCTTTCATGCTAATCTTTTAGTAATTGCTCAAAATTCCCTGGTTAGTTTCAGTAGTTTACCACATTTTGTTATAATTATTTTTACTCCTATTTAGGCCCATATGAAAATAAAATTTTTTATTATTATGGAAGTTTTTAATTATAGGCCACATTTTGTATTAAAAATAAATACTGTACAACGTTTCGACTACTTTTTCTGGATTCGTTTTCAATTACTGTGCACTTTCTCCGACTCGAGAGAAGTCAGTCTAACTTCACTTGGGGGTTAGTTCACTTAAGTCTGAGCAAGCGCACACTACTTAAAAACGACTCCAGAAAAAGTAGTCGAAACGTTGTACAGTATTTATATTTAACACAAAATGTGGTCTATAATTAAAAACTCCCATAATAATACAAACCACAAAAACTTTAATAAACATATTCATAAACTTTTTTATTTTAATAAATGAATTACAAAACTCATATTTTCTGTTCAACAGCTATGTATTTGATCATCTCCAATAATCGAATTTTTATATTTAATCCTCGAAGTTATTGGCTGACCACACATGCACTTTTAATTAACGAAAATAAAATATTGCTCGAAATCACGCCGGAAATTTTCAATCAAAACGCGGGTCGTTACTGGCCTTCCATATAGAATTTTTAGGGAAACTTTTAATTATTTTGTTGCATTCGTTCTATTTGGACAATCATGAGATTGTTTCGAGAAAAATCAATCACCATTTCGATTTGTTTAAATTTGTTTTAAGGTCCTTGGCGACCGACATCTATTTATTTTTTGGCGAGCAGCCATTATTTATTTATTTATCTGCTCACCCATGTGACTTTTTGACATTATTTTTGTTCTATGAATGTGATTAACATGCTAACGGTTGATGATAATAAATATAATTTTTTTGTTTGTCTTTCAACTTCACTTTCGTTATTATTATGAAAAATGCTTTTTTAAAAATAAAAATAAAAAAGTTTATTTTTTATGATTGGAATACCTTTATTTATCATAAAATGATGCTTCCGAAAACGAAATAAATCAAGCCATACATATCATTTCCATATTTTTTTTGAGCGTATTCTTTAATTTCATTAAAGAGTTTTTGAACATTTTAAAATAGAAGAGATGAAATGTTTAAGGTAATTTATTCCAAGGTTGGAATTTCAACCAAGTTGTCAAAATCAGCTGCTGACAAACTTCCTGAAGACGTCATTCTCGAAAACAACTCGGGTGTAATTATCTGCTTGCTAGGCAATGGCGCAACCCCGACATTGATCGTTACGAAAATTTTCGGGAAAAAGGGAAATGAATTCTCTCTTCTCTCTCATTCTCTTTCTCCTAACTGCCTATCATTTCATGAAAAATATATTAGGCACAAAAGAATATTTATGAGTTTCTTTTGTATTTGATTGGACAAATCTCCTAGACTCGAACCAGGAGTTTCCGCCTCCAGCGAGTTTGCGATTTGTTCAATCAAACAAAAATTCCCTCATTAATTTTTCTTATTTTAATATTTACCGACTTATTTACATATTCACATTCTTTAGAGCTTGAAAAATCTCCAGCTAGGTTTTTTTAAGGTCTTTTCGACAACTAACCATTTATACCCCATCCCTTTTTATTTCAAATATTTTATTCCAGCTAGGTTATTATTGAATCGTTTTACTTTCTCTTAGCTCTATACCGGTATATGTTAATATATATATAGGCTAGAGAAATGTATTCGATCCATGTCAAAAATTCGATGTCGAGATTTTGATGGATCTACACGTTTTGAGGTCCCCTGAATCCAAAAAAGTGGGTTTCGCGACATGGTCTCTCTGTGTGTTTTTTTAGGATTTTTTTAAGGTCTGTCTGTCTGTGTGTCTGTTAACAAAATATCTCAAGAACGAAAAGAACTAGGAAGTTGAAATTTTATATTTAAGTTAGACACCCCCCCCCTGGAGCGCGAGAAAAGCAACAACAACAAAATCGGCCAAAGAATACTAGTACTTTACTGATGTACTTTTTCAGTTATTTTTTTCGATTTTCCAATTTCTCTAACGATCTTGTTTACAATTCAAAAATCAATTATTTTTTAGATGTTCTTTCAAATGTATATTCTCTGTATATTTTCTATGAATATTATCTAAATAGACGGAAAGCCCGCCTTAGGGGTGTCCTCGCCAAGACTTCGGCTAATCTCGCTTTCTTCCACCGTCGCTCGGGCGCTGGGAACGCATTTTTATTAGGAACGCGTTTTTGTTACGTTACATTTTCTCCCAATTCACCCTGCGTAAGCCGCGTTAAAGAACTTCGTTCCAATATAAATATTTTCCCATGTTTATAAATTTTTCATCGTGATCTTAATATATCGGTGGAAACTAAATATATCTCGACACAAAAAAATCTGGTGTTTCAAGCACAGAAAACAACTTTCGATTACCGAAGGTTGTGTGCTGTGCGACCCGTTACACCAGATTTTTTAGATAAAAATTGGCGAATTTGGATAGTCTGTATAGATTGCACCACTGATGGAAATTTTTGTTTCTGGTTCTAAAAACAATTGTAAATTTTTGGTGTTTTAGTCCCTTGTGCCGGTTAAAAAAGTTTTAAAAAATTCATTTATTTAATTATGAAGGAATTCTAGGGCAACAGCCACTGACTTCTACATTTACTAGTATAATTTTAAAGATCATAAATTTTATTTAAATTTTCATTTTAATAAACTTGGCTAATATGGATAAAAAGTTTCGATTTGTTTCCAAAGTTCCTTCTTTGATAATATAATAGAATGTGCAGTCAGGCTTTAACTTGTAGTATCTTCCTTTCTATAGAATATCAACAACTATTGTAAATTTGTTTCACACTTGTTACAATAGAAGCGAAAGACCTTAGGAGATGATTAAGCCTCAAGGTTTAAAGAGAGATTCCATTGAATAACAAAAAGATGAGACTAACAAATATTTAGAAGGAAAATTTTTGTTCTGATGTTGAGTTTGGTTTAATTAAATTTAAATAGGTATCTATTTAGGTAAATTAAAACAAAAATTCAAGGTGATATTTTTCTATATATTATTTACTAAATATTATTTTAAATGGGGATCACTTGATGATTTGTTACAGTTTTTTGTTGGAGAAATAATATAGTCTATTTTATACGTAACTGTTATTTCGATAACCGCCACATTCAGAAGTGTGATTCCACATCTACAGTAATGTGGAATTACGTCTAAGTTAGGTTATATTTTTTCACTAAAAACTTGATATATATCACCTAGTGTGTGATTTGAAATATTATTTAATACGTTTCATTTAAAGCCTACGTTTGGGAGTTTAAATTTAATATTATTTATTGGTGATGACGATAGGGCTGGTGGATATTATTGAGAAGGATGAATAAATGAACATCAGCTCCGGATTTTATTTATTCATCCTTCTCAAATATTTATTGGATTTTGGGTCACTTGTGAATAATTTTCGAAATACGAATCAAGTGTTTATGGCAATAAATAATATAAACATATCACCTTGTGTTTTTAGTTTTAAATTTCCTAAGTTTGATTCAAGTTGCTTTTGATCGAATAATTAATTTGACCAAGACTGATCGATATTTTATTTTTATTTGACCGGCATCCCCGTTTATTCATCCGAGGTGCTTACGTGCACGAAGACACACACTAAACCCAACCGGTCTCTGGCCGTAGCCATCTCCCGGCACCCCTTGAAGTTACATTATTTCCTAACTCTAACTCCTCCTCCTTCGGTCGTTTCTACCATTGAACTAATCCGTATTTCTGGTTCCACCCGGTTCCTTTTATCCAACCTCTTCTAAGCTAGAGAGGATGTCCTAGTTTGAGGAGGGACTCTCTCAGCACCGACTCCTTTCGAAGAAACTTCTTTACGTCCCTTCCACAGGACGGGATGTCACAGCAACTCCCTCTACTCGTAGAGTTGCTGCCTGTGGTGAGATCCAATATTCCAATTCAGAGCGTACTTGAATATTTTTTTTTTGTTTTAAACACACTTTTTTCCCATTCACACTCAAACTCACACACACATGCACACAGTCTTTTCGGCAACTCAGGGCTTTATACGATAACCGTTATTGAATTTGGGGGTCCAGGCATTTTTATTTAAGCCATTTGGTATAATTATATTGTTATTTTGGTGCAGGAAGGACAGTAGGTCCACAGTTGAATAATTTACTGATAATTCAAATCTCGTTTTTGCATTTTGATTGCCTATTTATTTCTTTTGAGAAGAAAACTTCTTTTAAATATCCAATTAAAAAAATTTTAATCTAAGACATTGACAGAATTAAAATGAAAGAACCAACACATCTCTATATAATACAAAAATAACAAAGCGAACAAATTTGTTTTTAGCTTAATATTGAAATCCATTCATTCTCTCTCTGATAGGCCCTTTACCTTTATAATATTTTTTTAATCACAAAGTGATATTATAATACATTTCTCATCACATATTAAACATCCATTGAAAATTTCACTGAAACATTCCTAATATCAAATAATTGAAATTGCACCATTAAAGAGAGACAAAGTTCATGAAATTCTCGCTTGTAAATTTTCACTGTCAAAAGGACCAAATTAAATCAATATATCATATAATAATAAATACAGAAATGGAAAATATGAAATTGCGAATTCTATAATTGCATATGAATAAAATTTAAATAAACTTTATCAATGGAGTCTAACAATTGTGAGTGAAATTTTTAGGAAAATATTTCTTTTTTTTTTACTTTCTCTGAGAAAGTATTGCTACTGTCAAAAATTCTTTCGTGATTTTGATAGAAATATTCGTTTTGAGGCATCCTGAGTAGAGCAAATAAAATATCATAGGATAATTAGTTTAAACTTTTAACTTCTAAATATTATATAGAAATTAACAAAAAAAAATTTTGAGCCATTGAGCGGCGTTTCTTGCTTGATCAATCATTTTTTCCCAGGAAACTTCGAAAAGTGATCTCTCTCCTTTTTTTTTTTGTTCCTTCTTGAAAAAGTCCGTTATTAGCTTGTAAAGATCAATAGCGGAAGGGATAAGAAAAGGGTCCAGATAGCCTTAAACCATAAATCATATTTTATTTTAGAAAATAAGTATTCGCTGGGCTGCACTTAATTTCACCTAAGATATCACGTTAGATTATTTTTGTTCTTCCCTGACTGATGGATGATATCTTTTATACAGTTTTAGCTGACTTCAGGATAAGAAGTCAAGTTTAATAAAATATTAAATAGATGACTTTGGTAGATTAAATTGAATATTATGATGATGCTATGTGATATTGAAAACATAATTAACCGAAAATGAATTTGAAAAAATCAGAAATACATCATTAAAGTGTGCTTCAAACAATTTTCAGGGATACATTTTAAATATGATCTAAAAAATAATTTATTTGAGAATTTTAATCAAGATCGTTTCAGCCACTTTTGAGAAAATCGAAAAAAATCCGAAATAGTAATTCAGTAAATGTACTTCAAACAATTTTCACGAAAAAATTTTACTGATATACTTAGAACATAACTTTCTAATTCTTTAAAGAGCATATAAAAAATAATTGATTTTTGAATTTTAATCGAAATTTGACCGAAACTCCCCAACTACGCTAATTTTTCGGCAATAGGTTGGGAAAAACAAAATTAAAAATTTTTTATTTTCCCCAAAATGAGTTTAATGTCCTGATATTTCGAAGGCACAAGGACTGTCAGGACATTAACTCATTTGGGGAAAATAAAAAATTTTTAATTTTGTTTTTTCCCAACCTACATCCTTGCCGAAAAATTAGCGTAGTTGGGGAGTTTCGGTCTACCATTCTCTCGGCATCACTCATTAAGCTTCAATTTAATCGAAATTGTTAGAGCCGATTTTGAGAAATTCGAAAAAAAAACTGAAAAAAGTGCTAAGTAAAGTACTAGTACTTTTTGGCCACGATTTTGTTCAAAAGCTTATTTTGAGTGTCCTGGAGGGTACTTAACTTAAATATAAAATTTCAATCCCGTAGCTCACAGACAAACAGACCAATTTCTGTGAAGCACCTTTTTGGACTCAAGGAACCTCAAAACATGGATATCTCATCAAAATTTCGACAACGAATTTTTGACATGATCGCAATACTCGCTCTATATATTACATAAAT
>JAKCPI010017912.1:0-18221 GCA_023213315.1 Euborellia annulipes | reverse complement strand
TTTCTATGAATATTATCTAAATAGACGGAAAGCCCGCCTTAGGCGTGGCCTCGCCAAGACTTCGGCTAATCTCGCTTTCTTCCACCGTCGCTCGGGCGCTGGGAACGCAATTTTTATTAAGAACGCGTTTTGGTTACGTTGGTTTTTCTCCCAAATCTACCTTCATAAGCCGCGTTGAAGAACTTCGTTTCAATATAATTATTTTCCCATGTTTATAAATTTTTCATCTTGATCTGGAAACTAAATACATCTCGACACAAAAAGCGGTGTTTCAAGCACAGAAAACAACTTTCTATTACCGAAGGTTGTGTGCTGTGCGACCCGTTACACCAGATTTTTTAGACAAAATTGGCGAATTTGGATAGTCTGTATAGATTGCACCACTGATGGAAATTTTTGTTTCTGGTTCTTAAAAAAAATTGTAAATTTTTATGCGTTTTTTTTTTTAAAGTCTCTTGTGCCGGTCAAAAAAGTTTTAAAAAATTCATTTATTTAATTATGAAGGAATTCTCAGTGCAACAGCCACTGACTTCTACACTTACTAGTATAATTTTAAAGATCAAAAATTTTATTTAAATTTTCATTTTAATAAACTTGGCTAATATGGATAAAAAGGTTTCGATTTGTTTCCAAAGTTCCTTCTTTTTGATAATATAATAGAATGTGCAGTCAGGCTTTAACTTTGTAGTATCTTCCTTTCTATAGAATATCAACTATTGTAAATTTGTTTCACACTTGTTACAATAGAAGCGAAAGACCTTAGGAGATGATTAAGCCTCAAGGTTTAAAGAGAGATTCCATTGAATAACAAAAAGATGAGACTAACAAATATTTAGAAGGAAAATTTTTGTTCTGATGTTGAGTTTGGTTTAATTAAATTTAAATAGGTATCTATTTAGGTAAATTAAAACAAAAATTCAAGGTGATATTTTTCTATATATTATTTACTAAATATTATTTTAAATGGGGATCACTTGATGATTTGTTACAGTTTTTGTTGGAGAAATAATATAGTCTATTTTATACGTAACTGTTATTTCGATAACCGCCACATTCAGAAGTGTGATTCCACATCTACAGTAATGTGGAATTACGTCTAAGTTAGGTTATATTTTTTCACTAAAAACTTGATATATATCACCTAGTGTGTGATTTGAAATATTATTTAATACGTTTCATTTAAAGCCTACGTTTGGGAGTTTAAATTTAATATTATTTATTGGTGATGACGATAGGGCTGGTGGATATTATTGAGAAGGATGAATAAATGAACATCAGCTCCGGATTTTATTTATTCATCCTTCTCAAATATTTATTGGATTTTGGGTCCCTTGTGAATAATTTTCGAAATACGAATCAAGTGTTTATGGCAATAAATAATATAAACATATCACCTTGTGTTTTTAGTTTTAAATTTCCTAAGTTTGATTCAAGTTGCTTTTGATCGAATAATTAATTTGACCAAGACTGATCGATATTTTATTTTTATTTGACCGGCATCCCCGTTTATTCATCCGAGGTGCTTACGTGCACGAAGACACACACCTCAAACCCAACCGGTCTCTGGCCGTAGCCATCTCCCGGCACCCCTTGAAGTTACATTATTTCCTAACTCTAACTCCTCCTCCTTCGGTCGTTTCTAGCTATTGAACTAATCCTTATTTCTGGTTCCACCCGGTTCCTTTTATCCAACCTCTTCTAAGCTAGAGAGGATGTCCTAGTTTGAGGAGGGACTCTCTCAGCACCGATTCCTTTCTGAAGAAACTTCTTTACGTCCCTTCCACAGGACGGGATGTCACAGCAACTCCCTCTACTTGTAGAGTTGCTGCCTGTGGTGAGATCCAATATTCCAATTCAGAGCGTACTTGAATTTTTTTTTTTGTTTTAACACACTTTTTTCCCATTCACACTCAAACTCACACACACATGCACACAATCTTTTCGGCAATTCAGGGCTTTATATGATAACCGTTATTGAATTTGGGGTCCAGGCATTTTTATTTAAGCCATTTGGTATAATTATATTGTTATTTTGGTGCAGGAAGGACAGTAGGCCCACAGTTGAATAATTTACTGATAATTCTAATCTCGTTTTTGCATTTTGATTGCCTATTTATTTCTTTTGAGAAGAAAACTTTTAAATATCTAATTAAAAAATTTTAATCAAGACATTGACAGAATTAAAATGAAAGAAATCAAAAATAACAAAGCGAACAAATTTGTTTTTATTTAATATTGAAATCCATTCATTCTCTCTCTGATAGGCCTTTTACCTTTATAATATTTTAATCACAAAGTGATATTATAATACATTTCTCATCACATATTAAACATCCATTGAAAATTTCAATGAAACATTCCTAATATCAAATAATTGAAATTGCACCATTAAAGAGAGACAAAGTTCATGAATTTCTCGCTTGTAAATTTTCACTGTCAAAGGATCAAATTAAATCAATATATCATATAATAATAAATACAGTAAATGGAAAATATGAAATTGCGAATTCTATAATTGCATATGAATAAAATTTAAATAAACTTTATCAATGGAGTCTAACAATTGTAAGTGAAATTTTTAGGCAAATATTTCTTTTTTTTTACTTTCTCTGAGAAAGTATTCCATTCCTGTCAAAAATTATTTCGTGATTTTGATAGAAATATTCGTTTTGAGGCATCCTGAGTAGAGCAAATAAAATAAAATACATAGGATAATTAGTTTAAACTTGAACTTCTAAATATTATATAGAAATTAACAAAAAAAAAATTTGTCATTGAGCGGCGGCTCTTGCTTGATCAATCATTTTTTCCCAGGAAATTTCGAAAAGTGATCTCTTCCTTTTTTTTGTTCCTCTTGAAAAAGTCCGTTATTAGCTTGTAAAGATCAATAGCGGAAGGGATAAGAAAAGGGTCCAGATAGCCTTAAACCATAAATCATATTTTATTTTAGAAAATAAGCATTCGCTGGGCTGCACTTAATTTGACCTAAGATATCACGTTAGATTATTTTTGTTCTTCCCTGACTGATGGATGATATCTTTTATACAGTTTTAGCTAAATTCAGATAAGAAGTCAAGTTTAATAAAATATTAAATAGATGACTTTGGTAGATTAAATTGAATATTATGATGATGCTATGTGATATTGAAAACATAATTAACCGAAAATGAATTTGAAAAATCAGAAATACATCATTAAAGTGTGCTTCAAACAATTTTCAGGGATACATTTTAAATATGATCTAAAAAATAATTTATTTGTGAATTTTAATCAAGATCGTTTCAGCCACTTTTGAGAAAATCGAAAAAAACTGAAATAGTAACATCAGTAAATGTACTTCAAACAATTTTCACGAAAAAATTTTACTGATATACTTAGAACATAACTTTCAATTTTTAAAGAGCATATAAAAAATAATTGATTTTTGAATTTTAATCGAAATTTGACCGAAACTCCCCAACTACGCTAATTTTTCGGCAAGGATGTAGGTTGGGAAAAAACAAAATTAAAAATTTTTTATTTTCCCCAAATGAGTTTAATGTCCTGATATTTCGAAGGCACAAGGACTGTCAGGACATTAAACTCATTTGGGGAAAATAAAAAATTTTTAATTTTGTTTTTTCCCAACCTACATCCTTGCCGAAAAATTAGCGTAGTTGGGGAGTTTCGGTCTACAATTCTCTCGGCATCACTCATTAAGCTTCAATTTAATCGAAATTGTTAGAGCCGATTTTGAGAAATTCGAAAAAAAAAAAACTGAAAAAGTACTTAAGTAAGTAATGTACTTGTACTTTTTGGCTGATTTTGTTCAAAAGCTTATTTTTAGTGTCCGGGAGGGTACTTAACTTAAATATAAAATTTCAATCCCGTAGCTCACAGACAAACAGACCAATTTCTGCGAACCACCTTTTTGGACTCAAGGAACCTCAAAACATGGATATTCATCAAAATTTCGACAACGAATTTTTGACATGATCGCAATACTCTCGCTCTATATATTACATAAATATGTTAGAGAAAGTAAAATCAGTTAAAAAATTTCTCCTCTCGCTAATGTCGTCGTTTTGGAGTCACAATGACTCTTCAGGAACTTATATATATGAAGGCACACGAAAAATAAAATAACATATTTGAAATGTATTTTGGGTGTGTCTTTCAATGTATAAGTTCCTGAAGAAAGAGTTATTTTGACTCCGAAACGTCGTCATCTGCAAGAAAAGAGATCCTTAATAACCTTGGCCTGTACATATCTCCAACTCAGCTCATTTTTTTTTTTTTATTTCTTAAAAATAATTGAAAAAGAGAAATTACCTTCGTAAATATTTATTCTTAAAATTACATTGAATCCGAAAAGGAGGCAAAACTAAAAGTTTGAATAATAATAAGGATTGGTATTTGTTTTTTAGCAATAAGTTAAGCCGCTGATTCGTTTTGTTTTCTTTTAATTTCCTTTGCGTTTGTTTTATTCGATGTCAGACAATTAACCCGGGGGGTCAAATTCTCCAAGTCCTCTTGCATCTTAATACCCATCCTCTTCTCTTCTCTTTCCTCTTCTTCTCCTTCTAACTACCGGCCAATGCCTAACGAGTTTCGATGGATATAGAAATTACAAGTCGATAAGAGAAGATAAAATAAATCATGTTATCAAGTTTCTCATCTTTTCCTTTTCCTTTTTAAAGCCGATATTCTCAACCTTTTGACAACTTTCTATTAAGGGTTAATCATTTATTTATTGATGGTTTTGCCGATCAAACCCACTAATTTTAACTCAACTCTTCTTTTTTTTTTTTCAATTTCTTAATTTCTTACCTATCATTAATTTTCAAAAGATATTTGGTTTTTATCTTACCGAATTTAAATAACTCTACTATTAACTTTGATTTAATTTGATTGCATATTAAATAATAGTAACTGAATTTTTATGAGTAGCTTCATCTCTCCTTTTTTATTTCTCTTACCTATATAAGTCAAATATTTAATTTCGATTTTGATCGAACACGTTTTAAAAGTCTCTGATTAAATAAAATTAGGCAAAGCGATCTCACTTTGTGAGAAAAATATTTCAAAGGCGAAAAGAGCTAGGATATTGAAATTTTATATTTAAGTTAGGTACCCTCCCCTGGCACGAAACAAGAAACTTTTGAACAAAATCGGTCAAAGAGAACTAGTACTTGTTCAGTTTTTTTTTCTTTTTTCTCAAAATTCGCTCCAACTATTTTGATTAATTAATTTTAAACTGGTAACCGTTGGTTCTAGTTGAAACATTATGCTTTAATCAGAGAATTAAATTCAAGTAAGAAAACACAAAGTTTTTTGTATCATCATCAGCTGTGATAGCTAGTGTCGAAATACGTATCAAGTGCTTATAACCTTATTAATAAATAAATTAGTTAAACAAAAAAACCTTACCTTATGTTTTCTTACTTGAATTTACGTAATTATCTGATTATTTTAATTAAAATTCAAAAATCCATTATTTTTTAGATGCTCTTTAAAATTTTTATTCTCATTTTTTTCTCAAAATTGTGTGAAAGCCACTTTACTCTTGTATTTCATAGGAAAGATAGAAGAAATCGGTAAAAAATATAAATTTTTAATTAAATTATCACCTAATTATAGATAAATGAATAACACAAGGTTAAGTTTCAAAAGGATTTTATTTTAACATATGCACATTTCGAAGAATTTTACATTAATACGTCATCTTCAGAACAAACTGACCATTACATTTATTAACAATCTTATTTATATTCTTCGTAGATGGCAGCACCGTATCTGCTGCCATCTTTAGTAAAATAAGATACGGTGCTGCCATCTACGAATAATATAAATAAGATTGTTTGTTTATAAATGGTCAGTTTGTGTCAGAGCTCCGAAAATGACGTATTAACGTCGAAATGCGCATTAGCTAAAATAAAATCCTTTTGAAACCTAATCTCGTGTTATTTATTTATCTGTAATTAGATGATAATTTAATTAAATTTAAGAATGTTTCAACTAGTGCCAACGGTGAATTCTTTGGATTGTATATAAATTGTTCTCAGAAAATTTTCTGATATACTATCGTATAGAGAAATTGTATGATATGCGAGATTAAGTGAAAATATCAAATTATGAGGGCGGGATATAAATAAGTGAAATTATCTTAAAGCCTCGAGTAATAATTCAGAGAAGGTCCAGAGAGATGGGAAGTAATCCCGATAAATGGCCTCATCCAGAGTTTGAGTACCTATGAGCACGAAAGGCTCTCGGATAAACATTCTATCAACTTATAAGTGGATTTTTGTGTCTCAAAAGAAATATAATTTTTAACTTTAATTACTTTTTGCCAATTAAACTGTTTTGATAGCGTTTGGAGTCTAATTAACATCTTATATGAGCCGTTCAAAGGCCAAAGCAAATAGTTTCCAAAAAAAATCTTGAATTTTTTTTTAAGATGGAGATGACATTTTTTATTCATATTACACAGGCTGAAAAAAATATGCTGTTAATTTTGTGTCACGTGTCTTAGACAATATTTATGCACTAGTAGTCTATCTTTTAATTAAAATTTTTCAAATTTAAAAAATTTAAAAAAAAAATTAAAATTTTTCGTTAATAGGAAATTCCTAAAAGAGCGCCAAATCCCTCAAATTTTAATTAATCTTTTATTCTCTATTGAATATTCCATTACTTTCTTTTACCTATATTTTTATAATTAAAACTTCCATTAGTATTATGACCTGAGTAATTTTTTTTCTTTTTCCCCCAAGTTGTCCTAATTTAACTCAAGTGCTTTTTAATCATTGTTTATTTAAATATTAACAGCAATCAACTTAAAATCCTTTATTTTTTTAGGATATTACCTTTGTAATTGAAGCGATAGCGATATAAATAATTTAGGTTTTAGATAATTTTTTTTTAAACTTTATTTCTTTATTTTTTGGTATTAATATTTAAAATAACAGGGAGCCCTGTCCTCTCCTCGGAAATTTTAAATATGTCTAGCATTTGAGAGAATCCTTTGAACAAGATATCAATATACGTGTAGGGCCTATATATAGTACAGTATACGTGTGAGCCCTATATATAAGCCTTCTTTAAAATATTTTTGTTAGGAGGGGAGATGATTTTATTTTTAAATAAGAATCCGCCCCCCCCCCCTCCGAAAAAAACATACATTCCTGAGAAGTGATTCAATTATTGTCTAAATTTATTATTGCTTATGATAGTGTGTTTTATTTAAATCTCAAATCATATTAAGTCTTTCACTGGCCCTCGGGCTTGGTGTAGTTGATAGCGCACTTGCCTTGTATACCAAGGGTCGCGGGTCCTGATCCCTGGCAGTTCGATGATTTTATTTAAGCCATTTGGATACTCAATATTTTGTTACCATGGCAACCATTTCTCCCCTATTTTTCCTATGAAGGACAAGGTCTTCTTAAGATTTCAAGGGCAAAATGAGAATATACATTTTAAAGAACATCTAAAAAATAATTGATTTTTGAATTTTAATCAAAATCGTTGAAGCAAATTTTGAGAAATTTTAAAAAACTACATCATTAAAGTTCTAGTACTCAATGGCCGATTTTGTTCAAAAGCTTATTTACACGCCTCAGGGGGGTGACTAACTTAAATTTAAAATTTCACCCTCGTAGCTCAATTCTTTCATGCTTTAAATTGAACACACACAGAAAGACCATGATTTGGACTCAGAGGACCTCAAAACGTGTATTTTCATCAAAATCTCGACATCGAATTTTTGACATCAATCCAGTACTTTCTTTCTATATATATTAACATATATAGGTAAGAGGAAGTAAAAATATTTTGTCTTGTTAATCCACCTGTTTTTGAAGTCTCTATCTTTCTTTCTAAGTAATCCTAGAGACAAAAAGTTTGGAACGCTCTGGCTTAAAATAAACCTTTGCCTCTCTATGTCAAGAAGCTGGAGCTTCTATTATATCATCCTCTGGGAAATATAGTACAAATTAATCTTTCTAAAGAGGCGTTCAAAGGGAATAGGATACAAGGGATTTGATGCCTCTCTCTAAAAGCAATATCTCTCTTAGTTTAGATTAAATTTAGTTAGAAATAATAAAAATTGTGCTACGTCTCTTCATTCTTCTTACGTAACAAATTGTTTTGGGGTTTGGGGTTTGATAGTGCATTTAATATAGAAATAAAATTTTATTTTTGAGTTATAGCCCAGTGCAACTTGCTATCAGAAAAAAATTTCCCCAACTCACTATTTCTGTTATAATTTTCGTATGCATATTTTAGGAAATTATTCCATTTGAATTACCCGTGTTCCTATCAAACTAACGAGTTTAAAGTTTATTAGAGTTCAAATGAATATGGATGGATAAGTGAATATTGAATATTGAACTGATTTCCATCTAATCGCCTATGTATCCTTTGGAATTTTATTTATGTCATATTCAAGTCATCTGAGAGAAATTTTATTAATATTGAAAAAAAAAAAAAAATTAAATTGATGTTTTATGGCTGTGAAGATTTACTCAGGAATTCGCAGTGACTTTGCAGCCAGGAGATAAATTAAATTAAATAAAAAAAATATTTTATTTAATTTTTATTCGCCGACGTTTCGGTCGCCAATCATGACCTTCATCAGGGCAAATATTGTCAAATATACACGATCTTAGGTATCTCAATATTCATTGCAATTCAATACAATATCCCTTTAATTTGTTATGTACAAAAATATTATCTTTTACTTGCTGTACGGAGGTCTCATATTCAAATGACTCATTCTCTTCTCATACTCTCATACTCAGTCATTTGAATAAGAGACCTCCGAACAGCAAGTAAAAGATAATATTTTTGTACATAACAAATTAAAGGGATATTGTATTGAATTGCAATGAATATTGAGATACCTACGATCGTGTATATTTGACAATATTTGCCCTGATGAAGGTCGTGATTGGCGACCGAAACGTCGGCGAATAAAAATTAAATAAAAGACTATTTTATTTAATCTCCTGGCTGCAAAGTCACTGCGAATTCCTGAGAAAAAAAATTAAAGATCTTTTTGTGCTTTTTATAGAATTTATAATCTAAAAATGAAAACAGGGAAAAGGGATGTTTTAAAATAAATACAAATTCTTAAAGCATAAAAATATTTCGTGAGAAATTGAAAAGTGAAATATTTTATATTAATTCAAATGTTTCTTTTTGCCTTCTTTTTTACTTTTTTTTTTTTTTTTTTAGCAATCCCTTACAATTTCATTTTATGACCTCTGCTTGCGAATAATTAAATTTTTGCTCTCATTTATGTTATTTTATTTTATTTTTTTTTTTTTGAAGATTTTTCGATTTAACATATAAAGATTAAAATTGGTTAGATTTATTTCACCCTCGCACGAGTCGTATTTAATTAATAGCCACCTTGGAAATTGCGAAACATGCACTCGACGTCTCGGTAATCAAATCCGAATGCAATTGGCAATATTTCAAAACCAGAATTCCAACAAAATTTCAAGAGTAAATAAAATTAATATAAAAATTAAACGAGATTGCAATACTGTACTTACAAGCTCTTCTCTATTATTTTTTTTTTTTTAACACACTTTTTTCTCATTCACACTCACACACACATTCACACTGTCTTTTCGGCAACTCAGGCCATATAAGACATTTACGATATCCGTTATTAATTAATATACATATATTGGGGGTCCAGGCATTCTTATTTAAGCCATTTGGTATCCAAATGGCTTAAATAAAATCATCGGACTGCCTGGGGTCCCAACCCGCGACTTTTGGTATAAGAGGTTACCTAACCCCTACACCAAACCCCGAGGGCTATTAAATTTTTAATTATAAAGAAAAATGAATTAATATATATTAAATAAATATCAAATGTCAAGACGTCTATAAAATGGCGGCGAGTTTTGCTTGCGCAAATATGCTTGTGCATGATTAAAATTCAATCGAGCATCAAGCGGCTTGCACAATTAAAATGCTTGCGCGAAATTACACTACAGACGCTACAGTTTGGCTCTACAAAAAGATTGCACATGTATGCTTGTCAAGTTTGCAGTTACATGTGTAATCTTTAATTTGGTTTTTGAGAGTAATTTTTGTTTGTTCAAAAATAGTCTAAAAAACATTTAACCCCTACTTAAGTTTCAAATAATTGACATATTTTCTGACGCTTTCGTTAGAGAAAATGTCCTCACACTTTGCAAAGATCATTCAGAGGAATTAATTACAAAATTTCTCGATTGTAGGCTTATAACTGTAATTTTCCTCTTCTCTATTCGTTCATATATCATTTACTCTTTCTCTCTTTATTTTGTTAAAAGTTGAAGGATCATTTGTTAAAAATTAAGAACCTCCCTTTTATTTATTTTATTTGGTTAGTCGTGATGCAGCTACTGTACCAAAATTCTCATTTATCAAGATTTATTTTTGCCCTGGGAGACAAACGATGAACGCACTTGCCATTTATTGAGAACCACACGAACCCTAACTCTTCTTTCTTCCTTCTAATTATTTCTGGCCACTTCGTTTTCCAATTCCACTCAACTTATTCTATGCAAAGGAGCCTTTGTGGCTTGTTTCTAAGAATACCTTTTAAGACAATCACAATTGCTCTCTTTGAAGCTGATTTGTTGAAAATAAAGACATTAACTTAGAGAATATACATCAAAAATTTAATATTTGTGAAGATATTAATACTCTTAAAGCCAAAGGGAGTGGGTTCGAAGTCTTTTACTGATGTAATTTTTTAGTTTTCCAATTTTCTCGAAATTCTCCTTAAAGATTTCTTTCCAATTTTAAATATTTACTATTCGCAGTATACAAAACAAACTACAATCGATTTCGTTTTTTGGAAACCTCCGGTACTTTTTCCAATTTTATATAAAAATAACACCGAGCTTCAGCTCTGTCATCCAGGAACCTAACATATACATAGGCGCCGGAACTGAGAGAGTAAAAAATTCATTTTTTTCCAAAATATTTTATATAGCATGGGTACCCATCGAAGGGCAGGGGGGGGAGCTGCCCCCTAGAAGCAACAAAAAAAAAATTAAATGCTTATCCAAAGTGATGAAACGAAACAAAATTGGTGGTTGGCGACGAGGAATGATTCTTTTGTTAGAACTCGAGGGTTTTTAGGGCTTTAATTCAAAAGCTTTACCCCTCTAAATAAAAAATAGCTATGTCACAATCTGGACGACCATGATCTGCCCCCCTGACGACCATGATCTGACCATGCCCCCCCCTAGATTTGATCCTGGGTACCCCATATAGACCCTATTGTGACCCTATTGTATTTCTGATTTCTAAAAACATTTTATATTGAATTAAAAGAAGAAAATTAAAAATATTTATTTCCTTCAAATAGTATAAATATAGCTGTACAGAAATATTTTGATTAGATCACTATCAAATTTTTAAAATTTTAATTTTATTAAAATTGTGATTTTATTTAAAATTTTTAAAGCTTTATAGTAGATTTGTTTTTATTTTATACTATTTGAACATATTAAATTATTTTAATTTTCTAAAAAAAAAACTTTTGCCCCCCCCTGATTCAAATTCGTTCCGGCGCCCCTGAACATATATTAATAGTAACATTCACAACTGGAGTGTAACTCTTAATAAAGCTGTTCCTGCATGTCTTCCAGCATATTTAGCCCTAATAGCGTAATTCCATTCCTTTGAGAGAGCTGAAGAAATAAACAGCCAGGGCAGCGGTGAAGATAAAAATAAATTTAAAAAGGGGAGAGAGGGATGAAATGCTCTAACAAGAAGCTTAGTTAAACAATCCCTTTCGCACCCTTTTTTTCGAAGGCTGAAACCAATTGATGAAGAAAAAAACCCAAATGTATTGATCTAGTTAATATAAATAAAATACAATGAAATAAGATATGATAAAACCTTTTTTTCCCCCTATATTTATTTTTGTTATCAAATATCAAGAGTTCAATGTCCTTAGAATGATTTCTAACCTGTTATGCAATCACTGACTATTTCAGGGTTAAAATCAATAATAGGCCATTCAAGGTTCTTAAATAAATATCCATCATAATCTTCAAAGAGAATAAAATTTTACATACGAGTAGATGTTGATTCCCCACATTTTATTTTAAGCGTCTTAATAATTATATTTTTATACAAAATATCATTAGCTGAATGCCTTAGTGCAGCGTTTTCCAAACTGAGAGCCGCGCCTCCCTAGGGAGACGCGGACTAGTCTAAGGGGAGGCGCGAATATTGGCCACAGTGAGCAATTTTCGAAATGATTGTTAGTTTTATAAATAAAATAAAATAATTTAGAAGATTCTGGGACGGAGGTTTTCCTTAATTAAAAACTGATAACATCACCATCAGTAGGGTTCGGCATGTTTTTAATAAAATAAAATATGAATAAATAAAAAAATAGTATAAGGGTATTTTATGCTGTGAATTTGTATCAGGAATGAAAGTGAAAAATGCACCAGAATTTTTTTCTTTAAAAATATATTTCAACACTACTGATTTCTTTGTCAAAGCCATCCTCGGAGCTATAAACAATGAAACGAAACATTTCTTTTTACAATTATTGTTAACAATCATTTTTTTAAAAACTTTTTTCCTCCTAGAATGAAAATCATACTCTGTTGGTCTTCATATACATATATTTTAATTGTATCCGTATTAAAATTAATTTAGGATATAACATCAGGGAAAAAAGTTTTCTGTTCAAGATCAACTTTTTCCTTCTTCTATCACCAATACAATATATTTATTTTTTTTTTGTGCCTATGTGATAATTGACTCAGGGCAGTACAATTTCATCTAATTATTTTTAGATTTGTAATTAGTTTTTATACAAATGAATTTTAATCCCGGATTTATTATGTTTCTTATTTTTTGCTAGGTGGATAGCAGGCTTATTTTGTGACATTTTTTAAAACACCTCTATATAAAACACGGTGATTATAATCTTTTTAAAATTCACGTCCTGTTTAGTAGATATGATGGATTCCAAAATAAGCCTTTTAAACAGATTTTCCTCTGTCTGAAGTATTTCGACGGACTCAAAATCGAAGACATGATTTAGCTCAGTCCATGCGAGACAGACAACTATCTTCTTTATTTTTAACATTGCTCTTGTGTTGTAAATTCTTTTTGAAGATACTGCAGTCTCCCAACATACGACAGCTCACAGTCCTTACAATTTATTTTATAAATCACATTTATTTCTGCAACAAGGGAGTTGGAGTCTTGTTGTGTACAAGAAGGACAATGTATTGGCTGGTCTAAAAGCGATTCTTAGTCCATCATTCAACCGCATAGATATTTTTTTATATCTTCAGACAGCTCGGAATATATGTCAAGCTTTTATAGACAATTTTATTAACATTAGTTACAGGCATTATTTTGTTATTATTGTAGGTTGGAAGGATTCACATTCATCTTTTTCGACATTAAATATTGATTATTTTACAAATAAAATATCTAGGATAGCTGTTATCCATTAGCAGTCTTTTGATTTTATTTATACACTCCTGATGGAATTCGGGGTCGGACAATCTAATTGCTCGGTCAATCAAGTTAAAAATAAGATTTCTCTTTGAATCAATGGATGGCATTTTTTTCCCTGATGTTATATCCTAAATTAATTTTAATACCGGATACAATTCAAAATATATGTATATGAAGACCAACAGCAGGTATGATTTTCATTCTGGAGGAAAAAAGTTTTTAAAAAAATGATTGTTAAGCAATAATTGTAAAAAGAAATGTTTGTTTCATTGTTTATAGCTCCGAGAGGCTTTGACCAAAGCCGAAAGTCACAGCTGTTGAAATATATTTTAAAGAAAAAATTCTTTTTTTTCGACTTTCATCTAATAAAAAAATATTTTTATATAAATTTATATTTTTTAATATTAAAAATTTTTGTTTTTGAATTATTTTATTAAATGGGTGGGGGGGGGGGGCTTACGATTAAATATTTTTAAGGGAGGCGTTGTAACATAAAGTTTGGAAAACTCTGACCTAAAGTAAGACTCATTCTAGAAAATTATACTCTGTGTAAAACCCAAATGCAGATCCAGGGAAGTTTTTCACGGTTTTAATTTTTTCCTGACGAGACGCGAAGCTCGCCGAAGACGATAGCATTGTTAATTATTTTATTTATTAAGATTGGATTTCAAATGACTTAAATAGAAATGCCTGGACCCCCAATAGATTTATTAAAACATACGAGTATCGTAAAAAGTCTTATATGTCCTAAGTTGCCCAAAAGACGGTGTGAAAGTGTGTGTGAATGTGAGTGTTAAAAAAAAAAGATTGAATTAGGGGTTGAAAAATTTAAAAAAATGTTTTTTAAATTTATTTTAGCTAAATCGAAGCCAAATAAATAGAAAACATTCAAAAAATTGCGTTGATTATTATTTTATAATATTAAGGGTTGATTAGGGATGAGATGAAGGGTTGAATATTTAAGAAGGGCCTTGGAATATTCCAAATCACTTGTTGACATTCTTTTCCAGTTCTAAATATAGTTAGATTAGAGCAAAAGGTATTTTTTTACTTTTAATAAAAAGGGAATTGTTATTTTCATTTATTTTTATTCCTATACAAACAGAGAGAGACAAGTCTATCTCTCGTTCAGTCGAGAGCGTGGCCGAGATGCAGGCGCTGCTCTTTTTTTGTGTTTAAAGTGAATCAAAGTGAATAATTAATATAGTGTAACCCACCCTGACCACTCCGTCAGCCAACACACCCTCTTGAGAGTCTTATTAAAGGTAATTATTATGCATTTTATCGTTGAAAAAAAAAATGATAGAAACAAATAATTTGACTGTGAAAAACGATTCTTTTGAATATGAAATTAAATAGGGCTATTTTGAATTTCATTAAGGGTAGAGGGGGAATATAAGCTGTTGAGAGGGGGAGGGGGAGTGTAGGTGTCAATGAAAAAGAAATGAGTTTTTTATTTTTTATCTTTTTTTTTTTAAACACTCACTTGTCAGACTTTTTTCTCATTCACGCACTAACACACACATTATGATACCCGTTATTAATTAATAATATACATATTGGGGTCGAGACATATCTATTTAAGCCATATGGTCTATATTTTTTTTAAATAAAATTTCCTTAATATACTTTTACACAGGGGTGGATTAAGCATTTCCTTAAAGGGGGGGGTATGAAGGCATTAACCAGGGGGGTTAATGCCCCATCCCCTATAATGCACAAAGATATTAATGTTTTTTAATACTTTTACTAAAAAATAAGTTCATTCCGTTTGAGTTAAAATTTATATTCAATATTTAGCAAATAGCATAGTGGGGTAGAAACATTTTAATGTCATTATAAAATTTCTTATTATTGGGGCGAAATTAATTTTTGAACATTTCGAAACTCTCATAAACAGATAATAATAACACTGGGTAACTTAGGAACCCATCGAATCCCTTGCAGAATTTTGTAGGGATTTTTTTCATTAGGTAGAAAAGTAAGATATGATTAGTCCACTTAGAATTTTACTGGGGTGAGTTACCGCATTTTTTTGTATTTAGAACTAATCTCAATTCATATTTGAATTTTTACTTTCTCTTACCTCTATATATGTTTATATATGGACCCTGTTATGCAATGGTGTGTCAAAGACCAAACATCGAGTTTTGAGAAAATCAACATTAAAGTTTTTTGTTTTCATTGGATTATATATTTTTTTTTTTGTCAATTGTGCAAGTAACATTAATTATAAATTTTTTTAGGACATATTTCATAAAAAATAACTATTAATTAAAGCATTTGAAACAATATTCCGTACTTAACTCAATTTTGAATTTTTTTGGTCTTTGACACATGCATAACAGGGTCCATATATAGAGAGAAAATAGTGAATTCATGTCAAAAATTCGATGTCGAGATTTTGATGGATATACACGTTTTGAGGTCCCCTGAATTTAAAAAAGTGGTTTTCCCGACATGGTCTGTCTGTGTGTCTGTTTGGGTTCAATTTAAAGCATGAAGGAATTGAGCTAGGAGGTTGAAATTTTATATTTAAGTTAAGCACCCCCCTAGGGCGTGAAAATAAGATTTGAGAAAAATATTTTTCTTCAGTAATGAAAGTTAGAAGAAACGAAGCCAGAATTTTTTCTTTAAAAATATATTTTAGCAGCTGTCGTTTCGACTTTGGTCAAAGCCATCCTCGGAGCTGTTAGTGGTCATCCTCGGAGCTGTTAGTGGTCATCCGAGGATGGCTTTGACCAAGGCCGAAACGTCAGCTGTTAAAATATATTTTTAAAGAAAAATTCTGGTCGCGTTTTCTTCTAACTTTCATTCTTGATACAAATTCCACCAGCCATAAAATACCCTTATACCAGAGTCCCTTGGGAGGCGCGCACGAGTCTAAGGGGAGGCGCGAATATTGGCCACCAGGACCAATTTTCCAAATAATTGCTAGTTTTAATATAAATAAGAATAAATAAAAAATATATTTTTATATAAATTTATAGTTTTTACTATTAAACATTTTTGTTTTTGTATTATTTTATAAAATGGGTGGGGGGGGAAGGCGTCATAAGATTAAATATTTTTAAGGGAGGCGTGGTAACATAAAGTTTTGAAAACCAAAAATTAAATATTAAATATTTCTACTTATCTATACCTTATACCTTCGGTCTACATTTCGGGCGCTAGTTGAATACTTCATTAACTTCTATCTTGGCCTTATCCATATGTGGGGTCGGCAAAATTAATGTATAAAAAAGACGGAAGAAAAGCAAGCCAACCCATCTCACGGCCTGGCGCTTGATATAGTAAAGGGAAATCAGACTGACATGAAGGAAAGAAAAGTCAACCTTAGCTTTGGTTATTCGTGGTCGCCATCCACGTTCTCACTAGAGGTGAGCCCCTGGGTGATGAATACTTCTTCAACACTGACGAATGATTTTTGGTCTTGACAAAGGATACAATTTGAACCCTAAAATTTTAACCATCTAATGAATATTTATGCGCGGAAAATAAATTTTTTTTAAAAGTGATGACGCCACATTAGGATTTTCAATAATAATTTATTTCATAATTTGTAATTCTTTCACGGTCGCAATTTATTCTGATTTTCAAACATAATGCTTGTTTTATTATTTATCAATATTTACTTTATTAATTCAAATTTGGTTGGCTTAAATAAATTCAATGGAATGGTTTGAATGAACTTTGACCAATCAAATATTTATATGTAGATTTTGTTAATATAAAATATTTAGGAATTTTCCTTAAAATGTTATTATAACAAAATATACTAACTAATAAATCGTTTAGAAATTAAATTGTATAGTCAGGAATAGTATTAGAGAGATCTTTGATAATAGCCATTTCAGAGGGGGGGGGGGGGATTCTCTTTATACGTCCCTCTTGTACTTACATTTTGGTCAAAAGCTGTTAAATGATGGCTTCTAATTTGGGTCTTAATTTTTACCCTTTTCAAAAGCTTTCAAAGGGTAAAAGATCAAATGAAACAATTAAATCAAATATTTATTTAAAAAAATGTGGAATTAGATATAAAACCCAATTAAAGATAATTTCATTTTGATTATAAACCAGCCTCATCTCATCTCGGATTCAAAAAAAAAAAAAAAAAAAAGGAAATTAACAAATGCTCTTACCAAAAGCAATTGATGAAAATTAAAGAGTGAAATAAAGAGGGTGTTTAAAAAGTAACGTTATTCTCAAACTATTCAATATAGTAAAAAAACAATATGTTGGGACTGGTCGCACAGCACACAACTTTCTCTTACCTTCGATAATCGAAAGTTGTGTTCTGTGCTTATCACACCAGATTTTTTGTGTCGACATATATTTAGTTTTCGACAAACATTTGATGGAAAATTTATAAACATGGGACAATATTTATATTGTGTTACCATGGCAACCATTTCTCCTATCTTTCCTATGAAGTACAAAAGTAAAGTGGTCTTCTTAAGAATTCAAGGGCAAAATGAAAATATAAATTTTAAAGAACATCTAAAAAATAATTGATTTTTGAATTTTAATCAAAATCGTTGAAGCGAATTTTGAGAAATTATAATATAACTGAAAAAGTACATCAGTAAAGTACTAGTACTTTTTGGCCGATTTTGTTTAAAAGCTTATTTTCACGCCACAGAGGAATCTCTAACTTAAATATAAAATTTCGACCTCGTAGCTCAATTTCTTTATGCTTAAAATTGAACACACACAGACAGACAGACCATGTGGTGAAA
>JAKCPI010017911.1:0-20237 GCA_023213315.1 Euborellia annulipes | reverse complement strand
AATTAAAGATCTGATGATGGCCCCCATCTAAAACTTACATGATGAAAGTATATTTTTCGAGTCTTCAATCTAATAAAAAATTATATAAATATCTTTTAATATATATAACAGCACCATCTTGCATTATAATAAAGTAAACTTGCATAGTTCCTAATATAATAATATTATCTAAACGGTTGGCAAAAGGCAGAGAAGAAAAAAAAGAGTATTCAAAAACAACTTTTCAAATTAATTCCTTTATATAATAGTATTGATACGAAACTAGACAAGACAATTAATAAGATTGTTGCTTGAGTGCAGAGATTACTTTCGAGTAATAAGCGGCTGTGAAAGTCCTTTATGGAAAGAAAATAAAAATTGTTTTACTGTCTTTATTCTAATTCTGGCCAACCATATAGCGGTGTATTATAGGTTCAGTTAACGTTTTAACCATTTTCAAGGCCAAAAAGTTGTTGAAAAAACATCAGTCATACAAATTTTTATATTCATTTTGGGTTTGGTCAGGTTGTATTAACTAAATTATATAAATAGATGCAAATATATAACAAGATCTTAATTTTTGTTTTATTTTAAGCCAACATTCCAGTTATCAGAAACATTTCTGAAATCTGAGTGGGTTTAAAACAAAATTAGATCTTTATTCTATCTTGCCTCTATTTATATAATTTATTTATAAGTGTCTTTGTGTAATACAACCTCACAAAATTGTAATTATAAAAAGTGTATGATAGCTACTGATGTTTTCTGAACATTTCTGAATCAGTCAGATTATTAACAATCATTTTTGCGATCATGTCAAAAGGGTGATGTCGAGATTTTGATGGATATACATGTTTTGATTTTAAAGACTTTTCAGCATCTTTGGTCATATAGACTTTAAACCGTTAGCCCCCCTGCCCCTCACCCCTCAAAATGTCATCCCTGAATTTGATTTGCTTGCACCTATATAGCAAAATAATGATAATTCTTGATAATTTTAAGTTCTATTCTAAGCTATATGATTTTATTTTCTTCCATTAATTAGAGCACCTTTGTTTTTAGGGAGGAACTGGATATGCTAACACCAATGTTAATTTAGAAGGAAAACATGAACGACCCGTTCTTCAGGCATAATTATACAATAATTATGCTTGTATATATGTGCAAATAAATCGCTCTAAGTAGAATCCTAGGGGAAACTTAATACTTTTTATTAAATCTGATTGTATATATTTGTTTGGTATTTATATTTTACTATATGATATGATATCCTTGTCTAATTGAATAGATTTTAAATATAATGAGAACATGCGCATAATTGTATCTATCCATTATCTAATTATGATCCTGAGGAAGGAGGCTTTTGGAGTAAATACGTCACCTGGAATTAGTACTTTACTTGGAGCCCTGAGGAGATACAGTTTTTAGCCCGGCCCGGCCCGTGGGCTCCCCAAGGTTCGGGGCCCCCCGCATCGCCGGGTCTGCGGGGGCGTACGTAACGTACGCCATTGATCATACATGTTTTTTATGACACCTGTATGATTTTGTTTTGATTTTTTTTCAAAATTAACAAAAAATGTCTTTTTCTTTGTTGATAATTTCAAAAACTATTCAGTTTTCGAAAAAATGTTTTTTTTAAAATAGAGAAATTTGTCAAAATTTTGTCAAAATATGTCAAAAAATTGTAAAATTTCAAAATTCTAAAAAAAACTTATTAGGTAAAGTACTACTTCCAAGTGACGTATTTACTCCAAAAGTTGATAGAAATCTACAATATTAGTGTAAGGAGTATATACAAAATTTTAATCGATCTGGCCGCTTTGGTTTTTAAGCAATCGTGTTCTCACACACACACACACACACACGAAACAATGCCCAAAATGCTTTTTTTTTTGGACTCAGGGAGTTCTAAAATGTGGAGAATCATCATAATCTCGAAGTCCATTTTTTGACTATTACAATATGATACTCCTCCACTAATATTTTTACTACAATACATTGAGAAGGATAGATTTAATGTATTTAGGTGAGAAGACTAAAATATTAATTCCGCTAGCTCTTGATATAGGAATAATTATATATATAAACTACATTTTAATTGTAATATAATTATATCAGTTTTAAATAAAATATTCTTCATTTAAAAATTATTTTTTCTTCATTATAAATAAAAAAAAAAATATCATTCTAGTTTTAAGTATTTAGAATAATCTAACCAAAAATGTTGAGAAAAACTCAAGAATAAAAAAAATTCCTATAGCTTTATAATTAATTCAAACGGCCAGATTTTCATTTTGCCACAAATCATTTCTCTCTTTATAATTACAGGATGAATGAAATTATAAGTTAAAATTAAAAATAAAAAGAAATTGATTGATCTGACAAACGTCAGAGTGTGAATGCCTTAATGTATTTAAATCAAAAACTCTATCTATATATAACATATAATACATGTTGTTAATTCTTAAATTTCTCCTGATTCCAAATAACTAAAATAACTAAACACCTTTTAATTATAAGATCTAATTTTAGAGTTATTGATGATCAAATTTAAACCTAACAGCTTAACCACCTAATTATATATATTAGGAAAAAGCTTATTTAGCATTGTCTGATAAAAAAACAAAAATTTACATTTAGATTTATAATTAAAAATAAAGTTTTTTTCTAAAGTTTCATAATGATTGGCAAAGAAATAAATAAAATATTGACTAAATGTAAATCGGGTTCTGTGATGCAAGAAGAGAGGCGCTCTATGAATCCCTCTCTCTTCCCATCGGCGATACGATTTTTAAAACTCAACTAACAAAATAGTCAATATTTTATTTATTTCTTTGCCAATCATTATGAAACTTAGATAAATGTTTAATTTTTAATCATAAATCTATGCTAAATTTTTGTTTTTTTATCAGACAATGCTAAATAAGCTTTTCCTATAATATATAATTGGGTGGTCAGGCCGTTAGGTCCGAGTTAGAGTTAAGTTTGATTATCAATAACTCTAAAATTAGATTATATAATTAAAAGGCCTTTACTTATTTGGAATCTGGAGAAATTTAAGAATTAACAACATGTATCATATGTTATATAGACTTTTTGGTTTAATTACATCAAGCCAAATATTGCTAGTTCAAATCCCTGTCCTCCACTTTTATTTCATTCTTATTATCAATTTCCTTCTATTTTAAATGTTAACTTATAATTTCCTAATGAAATAAATAAAATAATCAAACAAAATTCCAACTGATTTCATTTTTTTTTTTAATTTAAAAAAAAAAAAAAACGAACAATAGGTAGGTGCTGCCATCATCTCAAAGTGGAGCCTCTCGGAATCTCACTTCTTCCCCTTCATGACGTCATCTCTTGTTGTATTAAAAAACAATTTACACTTCATCATCGAATAATTTCTCATTATTTTAGTATAAATAAGCAAATTTTTGCAATTTTATGTTTTTTATAAAGTGTATTTGTGATTTATGGATTATATTAAAGTAATTTTAACTAGTGTCATCTTTAAATTGCACCGTTTCAACTTATTTTCACTCAGATCTGGTGAGTTCTCAAATAAAGTTTATCTCTTGATGTTTTAAAGTTATTATAATTAAATATTAAGTTAAATAGTAGTAAAATATCAAAACTAAAGGATTTAAAAGTTCATCTATTTTCTAATATTCAAAATCTAAAAATAATTTATCTTCTATTTTAATTTTTTTTATCTTTGATTAACCGGAATTCCAAGAATTGGCCTATAAAACTTTAGATTTTAATTTCAAACTTGAGAAAAAGAAAATAATTCTGTTCAAATTGATTAAAGGATAACATTTGCTCTAAAATAGAAAATTTTTAATTGTGATTTGCAATGGAATTTTAAAATATTTCATTTTTTTGGCTCTTTCATGAGAAAGCATCCATCTTTTATGATAATAAAATAATAAATTAGATAATTTTTATTCACTTTTGTAGGATTAGATTAGTTCAGGGTTTATTTGCGATAATGGGTTATAAACTTCTTTATTGGAAAAATTTGGACCCAAAATAGACTTTCTCTCTTTTTCATGGGAATATAATCCTATTTGTCTAAGAAATTAATTTTTATCAAATCAATACATCAAAGATGGATCATTCATAAATAAAAATGTTTCAAATGCGAATATATTTGACCTCTTATCTTCTTTAGCATTTAACTTTTTTTATTTTTAGTTATATAATCATCAAGATAAAGTGCACATTTTCTTAGAGCCCCAAAAATCTTTGCCATCGGGCATTGGTGTGGTGGTTAGCGTTCTGGCCTTCTGTACCAAGGGTCGCGGGTTCGCATCCCGTCTCACGCGACATAAATTTATTTCAATTTAATTGGCTACTAATAAATTGAAATAAATAGAGACGGGGTCTAAAAAGGCCTCCATTGCCGAAAAAAGAACTTAAATTAAAAAAAATCTTTGCCATCTCAAACTTGAATGCACTGTTTATTTCTTTCGTTTTATCGAACCAAACTGAACATTTTCCGGCAAATTTAATTAATTCCTTCCCAAATCCCGAATAAGGAAACAGAAAAATCATTCTGACCCACCAGTTTTAATTAAAAAAATTTATTACATTAATTATTTTTTATTTGAAATCATTAATTAACTTTAGTCATTTTATGGTAATTAACTTATAAATACATATTTATTTAAGAATATAAAAAAAGAATATATTTAATAAAAAAAGCAAGTTTTTGTTTCTTTGGATTACTTGGAACATTAAGAAAGAATAAAGGAGTTGGCCTTGTATGAATGCGATTTTTGTTTAGATATCCTTATACTGTTGTTGATTTTCAAACCTTTTGTAAGACATGGGGAATGGATATCCTAAATAGGGGTTTTCATTAATGATTAAACGGACCAAGGAAAGTGGAAATTGCCAAAAAATTTTCATAAATATAAAAATTCTTGTCTTTTCGAATATATCAAATTTTAATGCGGAAATAACATATTAAGAACGAGAACACAGAATGCATAAAATATGTTTTATAAAATTCTAGATGGGGGGGGGGGAGGATTCAACACAATATATGACTATTTTGATAAGGCTTCAGAGCTTCAGACCCCCGGTAATCTGGATTCGGAGTGATGTAATTCGAACTTAAAATTTCAACGGAAACACACATTTTATTTCTTAAAAAACACAGGCCTGCGATGTAAAAATTGTTTTGAATCTAAAGACTCTTTAGTAAAGAGTGATTCTTAGGTATTTTCGAGAGCTAAATTAAGGAAAAATAGTAAAAAAAATTCCCTCACCTACAGTTTTTGTACAAACCATACATACCATACTATTGTTATAGTACGATTTTCCCTTGAGGAGTAAATACTTATATCAATGGTTTTTGGTACGACTATAAGGCCTGCAAGGGCATGTGAAAAAAAGGATTTTCGCTAGAGAAATGTGAGCAGCCACATTGAGCATGTTCGTGGGCCACTAGATAGTAACCAAGTTTCTATGAAATCTTAAGGACCCTAAACTAACCTCGCATGGGCGTACCCAGCGAGGGGCAGGGGGCAACTGCCCCTCCCTAGAAGCAAGAAAAAAAAATTAAATGCTTATAAAGTGATGAAATGAAACAAAATTAGATAGGGCGATAGCGACGGGGACTCGTTAGGACTCGAGGGTTTTTATGCCTTTAATTCGAAGGCTTTTCCCCTATTTATATATATGAAAAAGCTATGTCACAATCTGGACAGCCATGATCTGCCCCCCTCCCCCACTGGACGACCATGATCTGCCCCCCTCTAGATTTGATCCTGGGTACGCCCATGTAACCTCGTGTTTATTGTACAGAATTTACTGACTAAACTGAAAACTTTGGGTTGTTCGATGAGTTTGAATCTTCACTTCCTGAATTAACATCTTGACTACTTCCCAGATCACCTAGGGGTCCTGAGTGAGGCACAGGGTGAAAAATTTCACCAAGACGTGAAAGAAATGGAAGGTATCAAGGACGAAGGACCATCAATATAATTGCTGATTACTAGAGACCGGACAAAAAAAGCATAAAAAAATGAAAAAAAAAAAGTGCTTAAAAAAGCATAAAAATCTTGAATAAAAAGTTGTTAAATAAGCATAAAAGTTGAAAAAAAAGCATCTCATAAGCAACTTCTACTCATACCAATGGCGGATACAAAGGGGGGGGAGGGGTAAAGGATGGAATTAATTTTAATATAAAATTTTAAAAATTAATACTTAAAAATTTTATTTGTATATATATTCTGGTAAACAAGTACAGAATTCAACTTTAAATTAACGAAAGTGTGCGGCCAGTTCCACCAGATTACCCCCCTGTGAGGGTCCGCCGCAGTCCGCCTCCAAGTAGGGGGGGGGGGGGGGGTCCAGGGGCCCGAGCCAGAGTAGGGAAGGCGCGATTTGCGCAGTTGCCGAAGGATTTGCTTTGCATGAACGTTTTTGCTGAATAATGTTTTGAATTATTTTTAAAAATTTTATAGCCCTCGGGCATGGTAGTTGGTAGCGCACCTGCCTTGTATACCAATGGTCGAGGGTTCGTATCCCAGGCAGTCCGATGATTTTATTTAAGCCATTTGGATACCAAATGATTTGAATAAGAATGCCTGGACCAGACAAATAACGAGTATCGTTTAGTCTTAAATGGCCTAAGTTGCCGAAAAGACTGTGTATGCCAGGGGCGTTTATAGAAATTTTTTTCGGGGGGGGGGGGAGCCTGAACTCAAAAATTTTTTTTAACGAAACTAAATTTTTTTCCGCCACTTTTGTTTTTGCGGAACCAAAGTTTTCCGACCTGCGGAAAATTTTTTTTCCCGCCCGTGAAAATCATTTTACCTTTTTTTTTTTTAGAGACACGAAAATTTTGCCCCTCCGCGGAACATTTTCCCTTTTGTGAAACCTAAGTTTTTCACACTTGCTGAAAAAAACACTACGGCACTACGGGGCCGATCAAACATTTCGGGGGGTCGAGATCACCTAATGTCTGTATATCCCTATATATGCATTTGGAAAATTTCGGGGGGGGGGGGGGCGGGCCCCCCCTCTTATATACGCTCCTTGTGTATGTGTGTGTGGATGGGAAAAAAGTGTTTTTTAATAAAAAAAAAAAAAAAAAAAATTATAAATATTCGTAAAATAAGTTTAAATAAGCACGAAAGGGAAAAAAAAGCATAAAAACTCAAAAAAAAAAAAAAAAAAAAAAAAAAAAAAGCATAAAAAATGCAATTTCAATGCACTTAGTTTTTCGTAATTCGTGTAGAAATTAAATATCCAATGGATGCTTATAAAATTCAGCAATAAGCATTTTGCTTAAAATCCGGTCTCTACTGATTACTGTTGGATGCTGAAGAGGGAGTTACCGAACAAAATCTATAAACGAGAAAGCCGTAAAAGGAGTTTCAAAAAGAGGAGAATGAGGCATTATGAAAACGAATAAATACACCTATTGGTAATATCATACAGTAAATGGTGTTGAATTCGCTAAATGGGATTTTTTTTAAAGAAATTCTATGAAAAATAAAAATAAATAAGTTTGAGTTTCATGCAACATTTATGAAATTGCATTATCTACCCTCATTTTTCTTTGCATTTTGAAGAAAAACCTTACGTGATGGAAAAAAAACCATGGTCATATTTGGATTCAGGACATGGGCGAAGCCAGAGGGAGACAGGGGGAGGGGGGGGGGTAATGCCCCCATGGCTTGCCCTGAAAATTTTTTTCTCTATTAAAAACAAATATATATAAGGAAAATAATTAATTATAATTATATTTAATAAATAATTAATGACCTATGTTTATTTTAATTGCAAACCCCCCTCTCGTCCTAACGAATGGTTACCCCCCTAACAAGATGTCTGGCTACGCCCATGATTCAGGACACCATAAAAATATAAAGTTCAGCCACCATAAGACAATTTTCAAAATTTGGAAAAACGC
Source organism: Euborellia annulipes (assembly GCA_023213315.1). Classification (NCBI taxonomy): domain Eukaryota; kingdom Metazoa; phylum Arthropoda; class Insecta; order Dermaptera; family Anisolabididae; genus Euborellia; species Euborellia annulipes. The sequence continues at coordinate 12,325 of JAKCPI010017911.1, read as the reverse complement.
AGGCCTGTGTAATTTAAAAAATGGAATTGTATAGTTAGACTTAATATATCAAAATGAATATTGACTTGTTTGTCAGTTTACGGATTATTCTTTTTTGAGAAAATTCACGTTCATTCTCTTAGAATAAAAATGTATTTTTCCTTATTATTCCTACGCTCTTTTGACCTTTTTCTTCAAATCATAAAAGAAAACTCGTTTCACAAACTGAGCTCCCCCGGGACCCCCCAGTTACGCCCATGGGTATATAAATCTCGGGCCCTTTAGACTTCCACCCTAATTACTTAATGAAACAAAATATTAAAATTATTACGATTAGAACTTTTGCTGGATCATATACATATAGAAGGAACCGGAGAATAAAACCAGCTGCAAGTGGACGCCTCTCACTTCAATTTAAGATGCGCGTCTCGGGGTGCTAATTTTGGGAGTTTCCAGCGGCCACAATTTTGAAGCTATCGACCTCAAATTTTTTTTAAAATTAAATTAAAATATCTACAACTAGAAGCCCTTTTTTTTTGATTTTCGAAAAAATAAAATTTTTTTTTAGATTAATCGCATTAAATAAAAGATATTTTAAAAAAATTCTCTCTATCTATATCTTATATAATTAAATTAGTAATCATTATGTTAAAAAATAATTAATTTTTTATCCTTAATTAACTGGAATTTTTCAAATGAAATGGAATAAATCCCTTGTTTTCCTATGGGAAAAACTAACATCTCTTGCCGCCTAGAGTAACTCGGTAGTCAATAGTGTTCTAACCGTTTTTCGAGACGCGCACTTTAATTTGTAAATATTTCGACCGGTATCACGCCTGGTCATCATCAGTACAAAAGAAATGATTTTTCGGATTCGTTCGTGCTGGCATTAGTCCCCCGCTTCTCTGAATTTCTAAGAAAATATTTTTAACATATTGGTTGACACGGGCCCTCCGAAAAATCATTTCTTCTGTACTGACGATGACTAGGCGTGATGCCGGTCGAAACATTTACAAATTAAATTGAAGTGAGAGGCGTCCACTTGCAGCTGGTTTATTCTCAAGTTCCTTCTATATTAAAATTATTTTCACTAGATTTTTACCTCTGAAATTTCAACGGAAATACACATTCTTACATGTTTTGAGGTCCTCTCTCTATGTTATTAAATAGACCTAATCAAAGTCTGCGTGTGCCTACTTTTTTGAAAAAAGTCTTCGGGCTCCAACTCTAAATGCTTCATAAAAAAAAATATATATGAAAATTTTCTTTCGGAGAGGGCCCGGTCCCTTTAAATTATGTCATGAAAAAATATTTAAATCTAAAATAAAAGTTTAACTTCAAAGAATTTTTTTTTTTTGAAAATACTTAAAAATTTTTTTTTTTAGTGAGAGGCCCATAGGGGAGAGGCCTGTATTAATGGTACATCTCCTATAATCCTTAAATAAAGGTGCCTGGACCTCGATATATATTGTATTATTATAGTTTGAATATTAGGCTGGGATGAGTAGGGTAAAGGGGTTGGAGGTAATAACCAGCAAATTTATAGCTCCACCTGACGTCCTTTTATTTGGCAGATATTTCGATGCGTAGAACACACATCATCTTCAGTGCCGCGAGGATATAGTTGGTGGGCTTAGTCTATTAATATCAAATGCCTTAGGGGCGTTATACATAGCGGAGGTGCCTTCTCTAAGCTGATGACCGCTCTGTGTCCATAGCAGATTCTGCCATTCTGCTATGGACACAGAGCGGTCATCAGCTAGAGAAGGCACCTCCCTATGTATACGCCCCTAAGGCATTTGATATTAATAGACTAAGCCCCACCTACTTATCCTCGCGGCACTGAAGTGATGTGTTCTACGCATCGAAATATCTGCCAAATAAAAGGACGTCAGGGGGCTAAAATTGCTGGTTATTTCTCTCCAACCCCTTTACTTGTATTATTATAATTCTTTATTTTTTAGATCCAAGGGCCTACCCAGATATCAATTTTATAAGAGGTCTCTGAAATTTCAAAACCATACCCTTTTTGTTGAAATTTTTACTTAAATTTTCAACTTATTATTTAATTTAAAATTATTTCGTATTGACTATAGAATTGAGGATATCGAGCGATTACGCAATGCAACAGGGCTTACGTCTCAGGCGTTATATAACGAAAACGAAGCCACCCCATTCGTATTTTGTGGCATTCACCCTTTGGATTAATACCGAATGATTCTGACACCACTCGCCCACAGCTGGCTTATGTATTTTATTCTTTACTATTTAACTCTATGTTTCAAAATTATTTAAAAAATTCCCAATATCTTAATTACTATAATCAACTTAGTTGCATCACCGAAAGGATTTAATGTATTAATCTTATTTATTTTAATAAAAAAAAATCGTAACAAGAGTAATAATTGATTAGGTATCGGCAACGAACTGCCAAGTCAATTTTGAGCAAGTGAAAATACAAATAAAAAATATCAAAAATTAAAAAAAAAAAAATTGTGAATACACTCTTCTCCCCAAACATAAAGACTTGTTTTTGAGGAATAGCCTAACCTTGACCTTCTCGGGAAAGGTTACCTGATAACAAACCGGTAACTTGGATGCTCTATGATAGTCGAGGCGTGTTCTCTATCAGCTTATATATACCCTTTTTTTAATGACACCTGTATGATTTTGTTTTGATTTTTCTTTCCAAAATACACGAAAAATGGCGTTTTCTTCTGTGATTATTTCAAAAACTATTCAGTTTTCGAAAAAATGTCAAAGAATAAAAACTTTTTAAAATTGAGTATTTTATCATAATATAACAAAGAAATTGAAAATTTCAAAATTTCTGAAAAAACTTATTAGGTAAAGTACTACTTACAAGTGACGTATTTACACCAAAAGTTGATAGAAATCTAGAATTTTGGTTTAAGGGATATATACCAAATTTCATCCATCTAGCTGCTTTGGTTTCTAAGCAATCGTGTTCACACACACACACACAGACATAATGCCCAAAATGGTATTTTTGGACTCAGAGAGGAGTCTAAAACGTGGAGAAACATCAAAATCTCGAAGTCGAATTTTTTTACGATTACAATACTTTCTCTAACGAGAAAGTAAAAATGAATATTTGAATCCTGTGAATACCGATTGCTTCGTTCTGGTAAACTTGATAGCAATATAAGAATTGGGCAAATTTATTACTAATTTTGATCTACAATATCTTAATGAATCTTTTAAAATTCATCTTATTGCATCAATCAAACTATACAATCATATAAACATCATGATTTGCCCAAGAACACTTTTGGAGGATAGGGAGGGCTGTAAGGGGAGATGTGGAGGCCCTTTAAAAAAAAATCAACTTGAGGAACAGGTATGTTGATCTTGGCGTCATTGTTACCTTTTGATAAGTGAGAGAGAGTCTTAAAGATATCCTTTTTGCAGATTTGACCACTGCAACTGGAATAAGCTGAATTGAAATGGGAATCCGTCGAATGACCTTCAACTCCTCCTGAAGGTGAATATTTTAGGCTTCTACTGAGCATAATCACATAAACATACAAATTCATAAATTTAATATCTGTTTTTAATTTTTAATTTTTTTTTTTTTTTAGAATTTGAGAACTTCGGCAGCAAGGTAATTTTTGCCTGGCTTGGGGAGAAATCAAGTTGATTATTTCTTCAAAGTCCCGGCTTACGATATTTTTAAATTTAACATAAAATGTTGAAAATATTTTTACATTTAAGTTTATCCCTGTTTGTAGCAGGTAAGATCCTTCATAGAATTTGGTCATATAATTTCAGCACTATAAAGTAGTGCACTTATTTGATAATTCATAATCACACACATACTTATTTATATAAGACAGTGTTGTTCTCAAACTCTCTGCTATTATGTATAATAAAGAAAATAATTAATTTTTAACACTTTTTTTTTTTTTTTTTTTAAACATTCACACTTTTTTCTCATTCACCTCACACACATTCATACAGTCTTTTCGGCAACTTAGGCCATTTAAGACTTTGACGATAACCGTTGTAGAGAATATATCTATTGTGGGGTCAGGCATTTCTATTTAAGCCATCTGGTATCCAAATGGAATTTTTAACACTTGTTGATTTACTTTTTTTTTAACTTTCTTTATTTTCACTTAATCATTTTACAATTAAATATTTATCAATTCATATATCCGAAAAAATAAGGGTGTGCTGTGGTCTAGTGGTTAGGGCACTCTGAGTACCAATCGGAGGATCCGTGGTTCGACTCCCGGCGGCACACCCTTATTTTTCGGATATATGAATTGATAAATATTTAATTGTATAAATTTCGCGGCTCATATACGCGATATATATAATATCTTAAATATTATATATAATTTCTTATTTATTAATCATTTTAAACAAATTTTTTTTTAGGTCGCTTAATTTTTCATTCCCATTCAAAATAAAACAATCTTGTTTTTTAAAAAAGTTCCAGATTATTATGTTATAAAAATTGTCTGTTATTAGGCTATTCATAAAATAATCTGACTGACAGGCCACTTATTTATGTAGGCCATATCTCGATATCTCGTCTCTAGAGAGACGTTTTTCTTTTCCTCTTCTGCTTACAAGTCAGATCCTCTTTGCGCGAGTAGCAATAGATGACGTTGGCCTTTTTTGGTATGTATGCTGGTGGTGGCCTTTGGTAGAGAGAGAAAGAGGAATAAATCGTCCAGGCGCCCTGCAAATAGACACTTTGACACACAAAGGGCTTTGGCTGGACCCTTGTGATGGTGGTTGGGATGCTGCACGTGACAAGAACTACTTCGTTATCTATTCAAGACCGGCCAGGACCAGGTGGTCAGTTTATTTCTTCAATTGACATTTATTATTAACGTCACAGACAATATTAGAATGCTTTATATTAAATTCAACACAATGGGTTGAAATAGTTTACAAATAACACTTACATATAAAAATTAGATTTTAAGCAGTCACCTAGCATAAAAAATGTTTGTTTTAAATGGATCACTTTGTCATTTATCAAGTGCAGAACATGCGATGTCCAACTTGCTCATATCCTTGTCGCTCCTTTTTTCGACCCAATTTTATTTATGAAATCACCAATTCCTTCTTACCAATCGCTATGGTGGTATTACTAAAATCTTCTCCACTTATAGTTTGGAGGAAAAGTGGTGTAGGTTTTCCGTGAAACATATTTATAAGTAAAATTATTTAGTCTAGGTGAGATTTCACCTAGTTATAAATGAAAGAAATATTGAATTTCTAACTCGATATATTTCGGGCTATTAACCACATGTGACTGACTTGTGAGTGAATAAAAGAGAGTAGATGCTACCAAACAGGCTTGGATAGGAGTGGGGGGGGAGTTGGGGAAATTTGTGAATGTTTGCTTGAGACTAGGGTTGCCTATGGAGGGGGGGTCCCACTTCTAGGAAGGATTTTAATTTGCTGATTCAACTGTCTTTGACTGGCTTACACAATGGTATTCACTTTTTTGTGTAAAATAATCAGTAAATTAAATTCCTTCCTAGAAGAGGGCCCCCCCTCCATAGGCAACCCTAGTCTCAAGCAAACATTCACAAATTTCCCCAACTCCTCCCCCCACTCCTATCTAAGCCCGCCTGGTAGCATCTACTCTCTTTTATTCACTCAGTCACATGTACTCCTGAAGATTGGTTAATAGCCCGAAATATATCGAGTTACAAATTCAATATTTCTTTCATTTTTAACTTACAAGTTTTAGTGAAACCTCGCATAGTCTAAATAATTTTATTTATCTTCTCCACTCTTCGAATTAGGCCGATTTTGTTTAAAAGCTTATTTTCTCGCCCTAGGGGGTGCCTAACTTAAATATAAAATTTCAACCTCCTAGCTCAATTCCTTCATGCTCTAAATTGAACCCAGACACACACACAGACAGACAGAGCAATATTTAAATTAATTTTTTTTTTATTTTAATTTTAATCATTTCTTTTATTTCCTTACGAGAAGAACATTTTCGGGTCCATTTCGGGTACATTTTTCATAAAGTTAACATAATAAAAGAAACAGAGATAAAGTAAAATAAAAGATGAAATTTACTATCTATTATAAAAGTTTTTTAATTTTAAATTAACAATAAAATATCTCACAATATAAACTTCTTTCTCTCTCTGTTTGTATTACGAATAAATATTTATTTTAATTTATTTCGTCATCAGTTTAAATCTCAAAAGAGAGAGAGAGAGAGAGAGAGAGAGAAATAGGAAGGAGACATTCTAAAGTCAATTTTAAACTTTTTAAATTCAGACCTTAACATTTTCTTTTTTCTATCTTTACTTTTTTTTTTTTTATTTAATAAAACAAAAACTTAAAAATCGGAGGTGGGAAAAAAAAGAAAGAAAGAACTTGACTTCTTATTAAAAAGAAAAAGTCAATTGTTTGACTAATGGTATCTAGGCTTTTACTTAGTCTGTCTTTGTATCTTTTTTTAATCTAAACTAATTAAAAAAACTAATTAAAAGCCTGGGGTCTGATAGCTGTCCTTAATATTGGAAAGATGCGGGTGACTTAAGTCTATTCTTCGGTCAGATCTTGAGAGTCGATACTATTCAAAAAAGAGAGTATTATCTCAAACGAGACTCGGTAAAAATATTGTAAGCATTTTGTTTTGATTTACTCTAAGTGTTATTTGTGTTTTTATTCTCATTTTTGGTCCACAATAACAATTCATGAAATTTGTTATCTACAGTATGTCCAGCCCAACTCGATTTATTTAAATTTAAATTATCAACTGTAAGCTCTAGCTGAAACATTAGATGAAAATTGAAATTACTAGCTTATACGTTTATTAAAAATTAACATTTTTAACATTTAATAATCATTTTGTCATTAATAGTTAATAAATCACTTCTAATAATGAAATGATATACATGAGTGTTGAAATACGCGTTAAAAATGTTAGTTTTTAATAAATCTTTGAAACTTATAACCTAGTGTTTTTATCTTAGAGAAAGCTCGAGATTTACTTGTCGGTATTTGGAGCAGATGGTACCATCTATTGTAATAGTATTGAGAATAAAGCCCGGAAGCTAGGCAGCCCAAATGGCAGCTAGTCTGTCTAAGAAATATCTTTTTCAAAGCAGGCAATAGGGCGATCGGCCTTTATTACCATAAAAATTTATCTTTTTAATATATTAGTGAACTTGTACCATTTGGGTTGCCTAACTGCCGGGCTTTATTCTCAATACTATTGCAATAGATGATACGTTGTTGAGGATATTAAAAGACAAATTTTTGTTTGGCTTTTATTGGGGAAACTATTATTAAATTATGGCCGACTAATGTGTATGTACAATACAACAGTAATTAGTTTCGATTTCAAAAGAAACCATTTTCAAGTGCTGAAAATGAAAAATACATTCATTTTTATATACATCGCTAGTGTTTTTAATTCCATTTACTGTTTCTATTTCTCAACAAAGCTCCTGAATGAAAAATTAATATATAAAATGCGCGTAACGGTCCCTTAGAGGTTAGTTCACTTGATTCGGAGCAAGTACACAGTACTTGATAACGACTGCAGAAGAACCAGTCGAAACGTTGTACAGTATTTATATTTTTAATAAATATTTAATACAAAAATGTGGCCTATGATTAAAAATTTCCCTAATAAAAATATAAATATTTTCTCATACTTATAAATTTTAAATCTTGAAATTCGAATGTACCGTACTGTCGGAAACTAAATATATGTCGACACGAAAAATCTGGTGTGAAAGCACAGAACACAACTTTCGATTATCGAAGGTAAGAGAAAGTTGAAGAACACAACTTTCGATTATCGAAGGTAAGAGAAAGTTGTGTGCTGTGCGACCAGTCACACACACTATATCACAATATCCTCGACATCGAAATTTTGACACTATCTTAATATTTCATATATAGGTAAGAGAAAGTAAAAATATATTTACAAATCTTTAAGTATTAATTTTTAAAATTTTATATTTCATTTAAGAAAAATATTTTTCTCAAATCTCGGGGGGGGGGGCTTTTTCCTGCTATATGTATGTATGTATTATGGTATATTCACAAAATCCATGTACTTATTAATGTTATAGTAAGGATATAATAATGATGTAACGACCACTAATAATGTAAAATGTATATTCACCTAATCCATGTAATGAGCTCAGGCTCTAAATACATTATATAATAAATAAAATAAATAAATCTCGGGGGGCGGGGGGTGTTTTATTATTTATGGGAGACCTATATATGTTATTATGTATACTGTTAATAATCCATAAATGAATCGTTTAAAATTCTATCTGACCGTAATACCGAAAAGATTAAAAGAGCCTTAACGTCTTATCGGTAATCTTATATTTATATACATAAATTAAAAAGAAAAAAAAGGTGACAAAAGTTTTTGATATCGAAATCAATGTTTATTTATCTCAAACTTTTCATTTCCCTTCTTAAACTTTTTTTTTTTTGTTACTTTCCCTCAATTGGTTTTCTTAGATCTCGAAACACTCTCTCTCTCTCTCTCTCTCTCTCTCTCCTCTCATTCTCGAAATCTCTCAACAGTTTCATCAAATTCAGTATATATATATTTCCACACTCAAGATCTTCCCTCTCTTTTCATCATTCCACACCTTTTTTTTTTCGTACGTCTGAATCAAAGTCAAACTTTGTTGTTGTTGTTGTTTTTGGCCCTCTCTTTCTTTTCTCAAGTGATAGTAATAAAGATAGACCTTTTCTTTTTCTATATTGGAGAAAAAAGTATATAAAACTTTTAAATTGACGACTTAAGAACGAAAAGACAGTGTCATTTAAAAAGAAGAATCGTCATTAAAAAAAAGTTTACTTGTCAATTTCAATAAATGAACAAACAAAACGCATAATTTCCTGAACGAAAATTCAATTACCTTTGAATATAATAATAAAAGATAACTTACAAACGCTTTGATAATTTTTTTCTTTTTTTTTTATATATATAAAAATGGAAATGTTTTATATGCTCAGGGGCCCACATCTTGTGGGTACGTTGATGGCGACCACGAGCTACCCGAGCTGGGACTGGCAGTCCTTCTGTTCTTTACATGTCTACACTGAAAAAAAACCGACCTTGTAAATTTAAAGTGAAATCCCTTTAAAAATTTTCAACAAACCTTCCCATAAAATTAACAAATTTTCCTTTCATTTTTACAAGAAATCGCCTCAAGTTCTATATGACAAACTCATACCGTAAAAATGAAAAAATTTCCTTTTATTTTTACAGGAAATTTCATCGAGTTCTAATTCAAAAAGAAATCCTGTAAAATTGACAAGGTTTCCTTTAAATTTGACAGTAAAAACCTTTAAATTCTTATTTTACCTGAGAAAAAGGCAACTCCCACCATACCTACCTACCTACCCATTGCTTACTCTAACTCAAAGCTCGTCATTCTCTCTTAGCAGACAGTATGACTAGCTTGAGTTGACTAGGCAGCATTTCTTTTCCAGATTCATTCTTTGAATATTTGAAATCCGAGTTGATATCTTCTATCATATATACTTTTTTAATTTTGAAAAATATTTGTACTTTTTTTTTTTTATTCACGGCACGTCTAACAAAATTTTCCTTGTGTCCTGTTTTTTTCTTACATATTATGGCAAAAAACCAAGGTACGTCTACAAAATATATTATGATTTTCTTTTAATATATTATTTATAATAAATTTTGTGCTTGACTTGCAGGACTTCAATGAAGACTATTTAAAATTATATCACATTCTAATTGAGTGGGATTTAGAAGGTCTGTTTCATACATTAAAAGGTAAATATAATGTTATAAAACAAAATGTAAAATGTTTCAAAATATTATCTAGTGTTTATACAATTTATTTTTTTTGAATAAAAAACTCTTGCATACGTTTTAGGCTTTCGGCCATTGACATTAGTGGGAAAAGGGTTCTTTCAGATAAAATTCCTTATTTTCAAGAGACAAAAGAACCGAATACAATACCTTAGCCCAAGAGGGCTTCTCGCTCTCTTGGTCAGGCCGACCTCAACAAGTTAAAAATTTAGAATATAAACAAATTTTGGTAGAATTAAAAAACAAACTTTTTTTTTTTCAGAATACAAAATCGAAGATTCAGCATCTACAAATGAACAATTCATCCTATGGTTCTGAAAATGACATTTCTATTTTTTTTTTCATATTATCTAAAAATAAATACATATTTTTGATATTTTAATTTGTTTCAAAACTTATTAATAGGCCTATTTATAAAATAAGACATCTTGATAATTCATTTCAAAAGTATTTATTTATATAAGTTTGGTGTACATTACAACTGAATTGTAATTTTTTTGTAATTAACTCGTAAAATAAAAAAACATTTTTTTTGTTATAATTTTGTAAATTTGATTTTTTTACATAATTTCCTTTATACAAAGAATCCTTTTAAAATTATAAGAAATCCTGTCAAATTGTTTTTGACAGAAAAATCATTGTAACTTGAATTTATTTCAATCTGCCACAGCTCGTCGGAACACAGGTTTTTGGCGTGTTGATTAATTAAAAAATTTTTTAATTATTTTTTAAATATGTTTGATTTTTCTCATGTCATTCGTAAAACAATAATGCATATCTTTGACCTGAGAAAAATTAAAAATATATTTAAAATAAATAATTAAAAAATCTCTTAAATTAATCAACACGCCAAAAACCTGTGTTCCGTCGAGTGTAGCTGTAGCAGATTGAAATAAATTCAATTTAAAATTAAATGAAAAATCATTTTAAAATTACAAGAAATCCAGTAAATTTAGTTTTGACAAAATATCCTTTAAAAATTACAGGAAATCCTGTCAATTTGGTTTCAACAAAATTTCCTTTAAAATTTACAGGAAATCCTGTCAATTTCGTTTCAACAAAAATTCCTTTAAAATTTACGGTAAATACGGTCAACTTCGTTTTAACAAAATTTCCTTTTAAATTTAAAGGAAATCTTGTCAGTTTTTTTCAACAGGAAAACCTTTTTAAAATTATAAGATGCACCTTCAATTTCGTTTTAACAAGGTATCCCATTGAATTGACGAGAAACCTCATTGACGCATTTTCATTACGGTTTCGGAATGAATTGAAGGGATTTCCATTGAATTTACAAGGTTTTTTTTTTCAGTGTATCCCTTCTATATTTTCAATAGACGTCAGGCCGTGCGACGGGCCCGTCTGTTCTATTCCTTCCGGTCGCAAAAGCCGGCCCAAATAAATTATATTAAAAATATTTTTATTATTAAAAATATGTGTAATTTAAATCTTGTAACAAAACTCACCTCCTGTAAGCACAATGTATAATAATTTATGTGTTTTTCGAATTTTCTTTTTAGGTCTTGAAGACGGTTTTTTAAAAAACCGAAACCAAATACATGCGCTATTGGTCGGCCAAACTTAAGTTTTCCAATAAAAAAGAAAAAACATATCAAGATTTTTCTTTCTAAAACCAGCCCATCATCTGCTTTAAAAATACAGACAAGTAATTTCAACAATTTGAAGATTTTATAAATTATATTAGTTCAGAAATGTAGTGTATTACTACTATAAATTAATAATCTTAAGAGAGAGAGATAAGACAGCAATGTCAACTCAAAAAGGAAACTGTTTAATAATAATAATATTATGAACAATATTATGACAACGGTATATATACATTCATATATCTATCAAGAAACAATTGAAAATAAACGGTCAAGAGAGACGATGGTCACTTCGCAAGACAAATCCCGATTTGTCTTGTGAAGTGACTGTACTAATATAATCTATTTATATTTATAATATAAATAATAATAGTTTTTTTGCTATAAATTCTGCAAATAATATATGATTGAATTATATAATATACACATATATAACACCCATCTGTTCTGAGAATGATCCCAACCGGGATCGAAACGTCAACGTGATGAGAATAAAAAAAATGAAATTCAACTAGCTGCTGATTTTTCTTCTCCTGTTTAGGCCTAATTATCCTTATTGAACTAGCAGCTATACGGCCTACGTATCTACTAAAACAATTGTCGAAATGTTGTGAATATGAATTAACTAAAAGGAAACACGGTAGTTCTATGACTAGGACTACCATTATTAATAATAGTAAATTTCCCTCGCTTTTTGCCTACATTTTTGGTTCATATTAGTATAATCCGGACATTTCTAGATCCGGACGCCAAACCGGACACGTGTTCGAAATCAGGACGTCTGGTAACCCTACGTATAACTGATAAACTTTACGGTCTATTTTGCGTGGTACACAGAAATGAATGAATACCTTCGTACAGAAACAATATTGGTTTATTTATTCGTTAATTCTCTTACAACAATACT
>JAKCPI010017910.1:0-26848 GCA_023213315.1 Euborellia annulipes | reverse complement strand
TTTAAAGAAAAGTGCCTTGCAAAATAATCGGTCTTGTAAATAAATATCTCAAAAACGAAAAAACCTTTGAATGTTCAACCAATAGAGACAGTGGAATCTTAATCCAATAGTTAGAGCCAAATAAATCTCAGTTGAGGGGAAAAATTAAAAAAAATATATATTTACCAATAAGAGCATAGAGATATTGTTTCCAATATGTTCTAATTTTTTTCATTATTTAAACTTCAAAATAAAACTAAAAAATTAAAAATTCACTGATTTAGCACGTAGTCTACGTGTTATAATTTTTTTTTCCTTGATTTCGTTAGTTTTATATTAGTTTTATCAAAATGTTTATAATATATGCATGTGCTTAAATTATATCTAAAAATGTTAGACATTTTAGCTTTAAATATTTTGTAATAAATTTAAATGATAGAGCGTTGTCCTTTCCCTTTTTTAATAAATTTATATTTTACAAAAAAATAAAAAAAAATAAAATAATTTGATTGATAAAATAAAAAAATCAAGATTTAAATTACACTTGACATATAATCGACATCCCGAAAGAATGACAAAGCCTGTTACTAGAAGAAAGAATATTGCACAGAAAACGATGAAAAAGAAATAGAAACAACAGATTAAAAAGTTTTTTTTTAATTAAAATTAAATTATAGAATATAGGCCTACATATTTTTTCTGAAACATAAAATTCTGATTCCATTCAGTTTTCTTTAGACGCTTTTTTCCTACAGTGAATACAACCTAAGTATACGTTTGTCTAAATTTTGTTTTAAAGGGTCTCTATTACGTAGAATCTAATCTCGTTGTTTCTTCTTTAGGTGCTTCGAAATATTCCTTGTAGATTGTTTTTTCCATTAAATGACGTGGTATCTTTTTGGTTTCCGGTACAAAAGTCCAGATAAATATAAAGCCGCAGATACTTAATATTGTATAAAGTGCTAGGGATAAGGATAAGCCGATTGCCTGGATTAATGATGGAAATGTAAGTAAAGTAAGAAAGCAGAGTCCACATGAAACGATGAAATTAATTTTAGACCCGAACTGACGTATTGGTGGTGGCAACAATTCAGACATCATAACATAAGGTATCGGACCTAAACCCACATTCATTGCAAAGACATGAGTAGGAATTGCAATTTTAGGGATTAGATTGATATCAACCAATTCAGAGGTATAAAGGGCCAAAAGGCCGAGACATATGATGACCATCGCGTTGGAGCTTAGCAAAAGTGGACGGCGGCCGAATTTATCGCAGAAAAGACAAGCGCAAATTGAACCCAACAGGCAGAGAATTCCTAGAACAAATTCAGAAATTATAACGAGTTTCTTCTTATATAAAGTCAAATGGCCTCAATGACTTAAAAAAAAATTGTGCTACACAAATAACTGGTGTGAAAGTAGAGAACACAAATTTCAATTGCCATGGGTAAAAGAAAGAAAGTTGTGTGATGTTCGACCAGGCACGCCAGATTTTTTTGAATATATACAAAAAATAATCAGAAATGGAAATCATAGTCTATCTTTACAATGCCAGTACGTTTGTTTCCCGTGAATATCTCTATCTATTCATCCTATATGAATTTTCATATGAAATTTCGAATGTTTTAAAAATTACTTTAGACCCGAAATTCTTATTATTTCTGAATAATTAATTATTGAAGTTAAGATTTCTTCCATAGGAAATCGATCCCTGCATATTCATGTCTGTGAATTAGGCCCTTCTGGTTGAAATAATTAATCAAAATCAGAGAGAAACTTATAAAAATTATAGAAAAAATGGCGCAATATTTAAAATAGATACGTAAAAATGTTTCAAGGAAAACCTACACCACTTTCCTTCCAAACTATAAAATAGATACAGTATAATTTATTAGTTCAAAACAAAGGTGCCCAAACTGAGAGTACGGTACAGTCAGAGTTGCTAAATATTCATTCAATCTTGAGACGAAATCTAGAAACCTTGTTTTAAAAATTACCTGTGACAATAATAGTATCAAATTCGGAAAACGACGATCCAGTTTTTCTTAATATTTCTATGGAATAATTCTGAATTATTCCTATTCCTGAAGTATTCGTCATAATATATAATGTTATTATTATCGTAAGCGATTTGCGGCTCGATCTAAAACAATATTAATTCTAGGCATTCTTATTTAAGCCATTTGGTATCTAAATGGATATTATCTTTTAATACTAACATAGAGGAATGAGACGAGGGATTAAGTGTAAGATATTTTGTAATAATCCACCTGAATATAACTATTAAACTAGAAAAAAATATCTATATGCATAAAAAGACAAGGTGGCAGGCGGATTGACAAATTGATGTTGTAGGCACAGAGTATAACAAAAAGGAATTTTTCGAGCTCTCTCTTTTTCACTTATTATTCTGATAAATATTTATTTTACACTCAAATAAATACTTTTCTGCGGCTCTGATGATGGGACGGACTGAAATATCAGCTAGAGGATATAAATTAACCCTAGTAAAAATGATTTTAAATGTTCGAGGGAGGCAGCAGGTCTGAATAGTGAACCTTTAGAGACACACCAGGAACTCAGATTTTTCTTCTGGTCGCTTTCGATCTACTGTGTGTGTCCCTCGTGTGGGCCTGTATATCTATGTGTGTCCCTAAAGATTCACTATGCAGTCCTGCTGCAGGCGTGTGGATCCCTCGATCATTTTTAATCATTTTTACTCGGGAAATGGCATTTTAATTAAATCTATAATATTCATGAACAACACAGGACAGTTATAGCCTATATGTTTATTTATATTAATTTTAGAGGCTAAAGAACAGAAGTAATTAGTTTTAATTAGGCCTACCTCTTCTTTCGCAATTCCTGAATTGATTCTTTTATACTATATTCTTTTTTATTATTTAAATATAACTCGGTATTATTGAGTTCATTCTCGAAATCATGATCCTTGTTACGTAACCGTTTGAGATTCTCTCTTGCTTCGGTTCTTTTGTTTTGTGCCATTAACCAGACTGGAGATTCCGGTAGGAACAAAACAGTGACCAAGCTCGCTAAGGAAAGGCATAAATTAATCCAAAGAGAGTTTGCGAACAAAGCATTCGAGCCAATAATGAATCCGATCATGATTCCGGCATTAAGTAAACAATCCGTAAGACAAACTAATCCACCGCGGATTTCTGCTTCTGTTATCTCTTCAATGTAGAGAGGAACATTGACTATATTTGAGCATGAAATTCCAAAGACGATACGAGCGATCGTGAAAATTATAGCCTAAAAAAAAAAAATTATTTGATAAAAACAAAAAAATCAATTTAGTAGATTGAGGGTTTCTAGAAATATTATCCCCACCGAAAATCAAAAGGAATCTGTTGAACAAAATTGTGCCCTTGTCAACATTTTAGAAGTAAGTGAGGTTTGGAGGACAGCAGCCAGGAAGGTAGCCTCTATTTAATGAAACAGACTTCTTTAACAAAACGTTTCGGCTAATTTTAATTGCGCCATCTTCAGTTGTTGTAGAGTCTAATAGGAAATAGAGTTGTCCCTTGTGTGTTGTGCATAAGCGAATAGTTAAATAATGCTTAAGTGACAACTCTATTTCCTATTAGACTCTACAACAACTGAAGATGGCGCAATCAAAATTAGTCGAAACGTTTTGTTAAAGGAGTCTGTTTCATTAAATAGAGGCTACCTTCCTGGCTGCTGTCCTCCAAACCTCACTTACTGATATCTCACAGCCACATCTCTCCAATTGAACATTTTAGAATACATATCCATATTTATTTTAAAGG
This sequence comes from Euborellia annulipes, assembly GCA_023213315.1. Taxonomy (NCBI): domain Eukaryota; kingdom Metazoa; phylum Arthropoda; class Insecta; order Dermaptera; family Anisolabididae; genus Euborellia; species Euborellia annulipes. Next base: position 23,075 of record JAKCPI010017910.1, on the reverse strand, counting down.
CTAATGTCTGCAAAGTCAAATAAGAGAAAGTAAAATTAGCATGGACTGATTGAAAGGCCGGGTGGATTAGAAATAAAAACAGAATAAATTAAAAATTACGATTCTAACAGAATCATGGTCCGATAAATGGTAATTCCGATTAGAGTCCTTTTTTGAAAAATAAGATGACATTTTGCCTTCTTCTAAAATGGCCTTATCCCTAAATGTGGTTTCGGCAAAATTAATTTATAAAAAAAATGGGACCGAGAGAAAAGCAAACCGACCCGTCTCACGGCCTGATATGAAAAAGGGAAAAAAAGGCTGACATAAAGGAAAGGAAGAAATGCCAGCTTTAGTTTGGGTAACTCGTGGTCGCCATCCACGTACTCACTAGAAGTGAGTCTCTGAATGTGAAAAATAAGATGTCATTATTTTCTGTAAATTTATAGAGATTGATAATGAAAAAAAAAACACATTTGAAGAAGAAAATTGCTCTAGAATATTGATTAAGCTAAATGATAGGAGATCCATTTCGTTTAAACGGCTTTATTTTGGTAAAAGGTAATATTTTATCTTTTATTTTCAATTGTAATTAATTTAAATATGCATATTTACCGTCTGGTCTCCCACAAGACACAAGAGCCAAGAAAGGGAATCATTTATTGATATGAGAAATATTTTATATTTTGGAGATAGATTAACATTAACGAAAATAGCAATGAGAAAATAAACAGAGACAACAAGTAACCCGATGGAAACAATAACAGCAATCTGTAAGTGATTAAAGGCCGGCACGATCTCTTCAATTTCTCCTGGGAATATTAGCCTTTTTGTGTGGTTTGTTTGGAAATATAAAGACGCAAGCATCGGCCAGGCGAATCCCTTTCCGATGTTGAATGTTTGAAGGGTAACTGAAAAAGAATTAAAAACAAGTATGAAGACGAAGAGTATTTGAAAAATCTGGTGGGACCGTTTGTACAGCACACAACTTTCTTTTACCTTTGGTAATTGAAAGTTGTGTTCTGTGCTTATCACACCAGATTCTTTGTGTCAACATAAATTTTGTTTCCACCGATATATTAGAATTCAAAATCAGTCGAGGAATAGAAAAAATGTATTTAAAAAAATGTATTTACCAATTAAAGCATAGAGAGATTGTTTCCAATACTTTCTGATTTTTTTCATCATTTTCACTTGAAAAAATACAACTCAATAATTAAAATTTCACTCATCTAGCACTTTCAAGGAAGACATAGCATCTATTGCTGCAATAGTATTGAATTTTCGCTATTTGTTATAATTTTTGTTTTTTGTTAATTTCTTTAGTTCATTTATATTAGTTTTATCAAAATGCTTGTAATATATGAATGGACTTAAGTTATATTTAAAAATGTACGCTATTAAAAATAATAAATTTAAATGATAGAGCTTGTTTTTCTCTTATATTATTTATTTACAGTATATTAAAATTAAAATTTATAATTTTAAAATAGATAAATTCAGTCTAATGATTGAGGTGGATTAAAAAAAAAATAAAAACTTCAGGACTTATGGAATCAAATATATTTCTTTTATTAGGCAGTCCCAGGCTGACGTTTCGGCCGCACGACTTGGCCATCTTCAGAGCTAAAATATTTCCGTATATATGATACATGGTATTATTACACTTACAATATACAATATTAATATAAAATACAGTCCGGGAGGGCGAGAATAAATGAAAAATATAATCTCAGCGACAGTCATTCACATAAACAAGAGAACAATAAAGGAATGATGGTATCGAATACTGCAAACAGGGGTTTAAACGTTCAAATTAGAATTTTCCGCAGCGCAGTAAAATGAAATGATAGAAAAAAAAAAAAATAAATGGTGAAATCTTTAGCTGAAAAACCATTCTTTCTAACCGTATATTCAACATAATTAAATCTCTTAAGACAGAGGAGATATTCAAGCCACTAAACTCTTCCGCGCATGCCTCCCTAACAGGCCACTATAGACAAATGATTTGTAAGACGGCCCGTCAAAAATTAAATCTAAAAAAAAAAAAAACTTCTAAATACTGAATTAGGAATTTTATTTAATCAATTATAAAACAGGTCGGCACCAGCCTAAATTGTTAAAAAATTTCTTATTTTTTAATTAAACATTGTGGACCCTCCACTGGTGGGAGGCCCTCTGCGTAGTGTTATAAAAACATAGTCTGTTTGCTATTTTACAAAAAAAGGCATAAAAACAACAAAAAAAAAAATAAATAAATAAAAACAGATGAAAAAGTTTTTTTTTTTAAATATGATTAATTTATACAATGTACAATTTTTTTTCTGAAACATAGATTTCTGATTACATTCAGTTTCCATTCTCCTTTATTCCACTGCGAATACAACCTATGTATAGGTTTGCCCAAATCTTGTTTTAATAGATCCCTATTCATCACTTAACACAACAGACAATAGTGGAGTATTACATCAAACACAGATCCCTATTACTTAGAATCTAATCTCGTTGTTTCTTCTTTAGGGGCTTCGAAATATTCCTTGTAGATTGTTTTTTCCATTAAATGACGTGGTATCTTTTTAGTTTCTGGTACAAAAAACCATATAAATATAAAACCGCAGATACTTAACATTGTATAAAGTGTTAGTGATAAGGATAAACCGATTGATTGAATTAATAATGGAAATGTAAGAAACACAAGAAAGAATAGTGCACTGAGAACAATGAAACTAATATTAGATCCGAATTGTCGTATTGGAGGTGGCAACAATTCAGACATCATAACATAAGGTATCGGACCTAAACCCACATTCATCGCAAAGACATGAGTAGGAATTGCAATTTTTGGGATTAGATCGATATCAACTAATTCAGAGGTATAAAGGGCCAAAAGCCCGAGACATATAATGACCATCGTGCTGGAGGTTAGCAAAAGTGGACGGCGGCCGAATTTATCAGAGAAAAGACAAGCGCAAATGGATCCCAACAGGCAGAGAATACCTAGAACATAAACAAAATAATCAATTATTATTGAACAATCAGTTTCTTCTTATAGCTAGTGGTAATTGAAAAATTTACAGAATATGAAATCTTCGGCAGTCGAAAGGCAAATTGAAAAAAAAAAAAATAGACATATTTGTTGTTTGTAGATGGCCGTATGGATGATCAATTAATCATAAGGACCGTCGCCTACACGCCTTAGATCATCACCATGATTTTGATTTTGAAAATGTATCTATATTGTATAAAGAACCTAACAATGAAAAGAGACTTTTTTAGAATCATATTTTGTAAATATATATGACGAGGAAGCAGTAAATTTTAAAGTGGATAGGGAAAAATCGCAAGTGGTTTATGGAAATTTAATAAATAAAACAAAAAAGCAACTTTATAATGTTAAAGGGGGCTCGCTGGGGTAGTGAGCTAGGGTGTCAGCTTCTGCAAAGAAGATCCCTGTTCAAATCCCTGCCGTGCGGGATTTTCCATTAAATAAAAATATTTATTTAATGTAAACAAATCCTCAAGCAAGCCCTGGATTGGAATATAGGATCTCACCACAATAGCCCTCAGGCAACTCTACGAGGAGAGGGAGTTGCTGTGACATCCCGTCCTGTGGAAGGGACGTAAAGAAGGTTCCCTCTCAGTGATGCATTCTTCGAAAGGAGTAGGCTACACGCCGGTGCTGAGGGAGTCCCTCTTCAAACTAGGACATCCTCCATAGCATAGAAGAGGTTGGATAAAAGGAGCCGGTTGGAACCAGAAATAAGGATTAGTTCACTAGCTAGAGACGAACGCAGGAGGAGGAGTTAGAGATAGGAAATGATGTAACTTCACGGGGTGCCGGTAGATGGCTACGGCCAGAGGCCGGTTGGGTTTGAGGTGTGTGTCTTCGTACACGAAACCACCTCTGGCAAATAAACGGGGATCCCGATAGGAATTTCAAAATAAATAAAAAAAAAAAAAAAAAAAAAAAATTATAATGTTAAAATATTTAATTAAAAAATTCAAATATACTGAAAATTGAATTAATTCAAAAAATTGTCACCAGAGCGAGCAATGTACACCTCAAATAAAAATAAATTTATATTATAAGAAATCGGTATAAAAAGCATGACACAAAAAAGATTAGTTTATAATGATCTAACGACAGAAAATCTAATTCTAATTTTAATTTTTTTTATGGAAAGACGTTTTAACAAAAAGTATTGATATTGATAGTTAAAAATACACACACTGACAAACATCTAAATAATTGTATTTTTCTAAATATTAAAGGTATTTATAAAAATTTGACTTTTTGTAAATCATAATGTTCATATCGAAATGCAACTAATTGAATAAGGTTTCTTTTAGTTCCTAAAAACCATATATATTTTATATTGTTAACATAGCCATTAAGGACATAATAACTGTCCAGTATATGACAACGGTGTATTATACAATTTCAAAATAGATTCTTTAGTTATTAAGGTATGTAATTACAACTTTTAACAAATCTAAATCAATTATATATAACGAACAGATGTGATTAATTTTATATTTTTAATTTTTTCAAAATATTTTAAATTGTGTATTAATAATATTATACTGTATTTATAAAAAATGCTAATCAAAATGTTATAAAACAAAATATTAAAAATCTGGTGTGACTGGCGCACAGCACACAACTTTCTCTTACCTTCGGTAATCGAAAGTTGTGTTCTGTGCTTGTCACACCAGATTTTTTGTGTCGACATATATTTAGTTCCCGACAGTACGGAACATTTGAATTCAGATGTAAAATTTATAAGTATGGGAAAATATTTATATTTTGTTACCATGGCAACCATTTCTCCTATCTTCCCTATGAAATACAAGAGTAAAGTGGTCTTCAGAAGATTTCAATTGCAAAATGAGAATATACATTTTAAAGAACATCTAAAAAATAATTGATTTTTGAATTTAAAAAAAAATCGTTGAAGCAAATTTTGAGAAAATCGAAAAAAACTGAAAAAGTACATCAGTAAAGTACTAGTACTCTTTGGCCGATTTTGATTAAAAGCTTATTTTTCCGGTCCCGGGGGGGTGTTTAACTTAAATATAAAATTTCAACCTCGTAGCTCAATTCCTTCATCCTTAAAATTGAACACACACCCACCCACCCACCCACCCACACACCCACACACCCACACACCCACAGACAGACCATGTCGCGAAAACCACTTTTTTGGATTCAGGGGACCTCAAAACGTGAAGATCCATCAAAATCTCGACATCGAATTTTTGACATGAATCCAATACTTTCTCTCTATATATATATTACATATATACATAGGTAAGAGAAAGTAAAAAGTCAGCGTTCAAATCCTGGAGGAATTTTTCATTAAATATAAATATTTATTTCACTACATTCAGGTAGAGACAGACGTCCCCTAAAGGTCAATAACCTATGGGTCAAGTCATAAATTTTTTTTTTTTTTTTTTTTCTAAATATTAGTAAAATTACAAACATTTGGATTGTAAAATTGCTAAATATTTGTAAAATTACCACACATTTGGACTCGAAAATTGCTAAATATTAGTAAAATTACAAACATTTGGATTGTAAAATTGCTAAATATTTGTAAAATTACCAGACATTTGGACTCGAAAATTGCTAAATATTAGTAAAATTACCACACATTTGTAAACGATTTTTGCAAAGAGTTTTGTAAAAATATAATTCAACTGTATAGTAAATTTAGTATCTATTGGTCATGGAAATTTGCTTACAACAAAAAAATTGTAAAATCATCGAAATTTTTTTTACAGTATACTTGTATGAATGTTCCTTGTAGATTGTTTTTTCCATTAAATGTCGTGGTATCTTTTTAGTTTCTGGTACAAAATTTCATATAAATATAAAAGCGCAGATACTTAATATTGAATAAAATTCTAGGAATAAGGATAATCCCAATTGCCTGGATTAATGATGGGAATGTAAGTAATAGAAGAAAGAATATTGCACAGAAAACGATGAAAAAGAAATAGAAACAACAGATTAAAAAGTTTTTTTTTAATTAAAATTAAATTATAGAATATAGGCCTACATATTTTTTCTGAAACAAAATTCTGATTCCATTCAGTTTTCTTTAGACGCTTTTTTCCTACAGTGAATACAACCTAAGTATACGTTTGTCTAAATTTTGTTTTAAAGGGTCTCTATTACGTAGAATCTAATCTCGTTGTTTCTTCTTTAGGTGCTTCGAAATATTCCTTGTAGATTGTTTTTTCCATTAAATGTCGCGGTATCTTTTTAGTTTCTGGTACAAAAGTCCAGATAAATATAAAGCCGCAGATACTTAATATTGTATAAATTGCTAGGGATAAGGATAAGCCGATTTCCTGAATTAATGATGGAAATGTAAGTAAAGTAAGAAAGAATAGTGCACTGAGAACAATGAAACTAATATTAGATCCGAATTGTCGTATTGGAGGTGGCAACAATTCAGACATCATAACATAAGGTATCGGACCTAAACCCACATTCATTGCAAAGACATGAGTAGGAATTGCAATTTTAGGGATTAGATTGATATCAACCAATTCAGAGGTATAAAGGGCCAAAATGCCGAGACATATGATGACCATCGCGTTGGAGCTTAGCAAAAGTGGACGGCGGCCGAATTTATCGCAGAAAAGACAAGCGCAAATTGAACCCAACAGGCAGAGAATTCCTAGAACAAATTCAGAAATTATAACGAGTTTCTTCTTATATAAAGTCAAATGGCCTCAATGACTTAAAAAAAAATTGTGCTACACAAATAACTGGTGTGAAAGTAGAGAACACAAATTTCAATTGCCATGGGTAAAAGAAAGAAAGTTGTGTGATGTTCGACCAGGCACGCAAGATTTTTTTGAATATATACAAAAAATAATTAGAAATGGAAATCATAATCTATCTTTACAATGCCAGTACGTTTGTTTCCCATGAATATCTATCTATTCATCCTATATGAATTTTCATATGAAATTTCGAATGTTCTAAAAATTACTTTAGACCCGAAATTCTTATTATTTCTGAATAATTAATTATTGAAGTTAAGATTTCTTCCATAGGAAATCGATCCCTGCATATTCATGTCTGTGAATTAGGCCCTTCTGGTTGAAATAATTAATCAAAATCAGAGAGAAACTTATAAAAATTATAGAAAAAATGGCGCAATATATAAAATAGATACGTAAAAATGTTTCAAGGAAAACCTACACCACTTTCCTTCCAAACTATAAAATAGATACAGTATAATTTATTAGTGAGGGCTCGCTGGTGTAGTGAGCTAGGGTGTCAGCTTCTGCAAAGAAGATCCCTGTTCAAATCCCTCTGTAAGTGATTAAAGGCCGGCACGATCTCTTCAATTTCTCCTGGGAATATTAGCCTTTTTGTGTGGTTTGTTTGGAAATATAAAGACGCAAGCATCGGCCAGGCGAATCCCTTTCCGATGTTGAATGTTTGAAGAGTAACTGAAAAAGAATTAAAAACAAGTATGAAGACGAAAAGTATTTGAAAAATCTGGTGGGACCGTTTGTACAGCACACAACTTTCTTTTACCTTTGGTAATTGAAAGTTGTGTTCTGTGCTTATCACACCAGATTCTTTGTGTCGACATATATCTAGTTTCCACCGATATATTAGAATTCAAAATCAGTCGAGGAATAGATTTAAAAAAATGTATTTACCAATAAAAGCATAGAGAGATTGTTTCCAATACTTTCTGATTTTTTTCATCATTTTCACTTGAAAAAATACAACTCAATAATTAAAATTTCACTCATCTAGCACTTTCAAGGAAAACATTGCAATAGTATTAAATTTTCGCTATTTGTTATAATTTTTGTTTTTTGTTAATTTCTTTAGTTCATTTATATTAGTTTTATCAAAATGCTTGTAATATATGAATGGACTTAAGTTATATTTAAAAATGTACGCTATTAAAAATAATAAATTTAAATGATAGAGCTTTTTTTTCTTTTGTATATTTACAGTATATTAAAATTAAAATTTATAATTTTAAAATAGATAAATTCAGTCTAATATGTCTTTATGATTGAGGTGGAGTAAAAAAAAAATAAAAAAAAAAAACTTCAGGACTTATGCAATCAAATATATTTCTTTTATTAGGCAGTCCCAGGCTGACGTTTCGGCCGCACGACTTGGCCATCTTCAGAGCTAAAATATTTCCGTATATATGATACATGTTATTATTACACTTTCATTACAATATACAATATTAATATAAAATACAGTCCGGGAGGGCGAGAATAAATGAAAAATATAATCTCAGCGACAGTCATTCACATAAACAAGAGAACAATAAAGGAATGATGGTATCGAATACTGCAAACAGGGGTTTAAACTTTCAAATTAGAATTTTCCGCAGCGCAGTAAAATGAAATGATAGAAAAAAAAAAATAAATGGTGAAATCTTTAGCTGAAAAACCATTCTTTCTAACCGTATATTCAACATAATTAAATCTCTTAAGACAGAGGAGATATTCAAGCCACTAAACTCTTCCGCGCATGCCTCCCTAACAGGCCACTATAGACAAATGATTTGTAAGACGGCCCGTCAAAAATTAAATCTAAAAAAAAAAAAAAACTTCTAAATATTGAATTAGGAATTTTATTTAATCAATTATAAAACAGGTCGGCACCAGCCGAAATTGTTAAAATTTGTTAAAAAATGTCTTATTTTTTAATTAAACATTGTGGACCCTCCACATGTGGGAGGCCCTCTGCGTTGTGTTATAAAAACATAGTCTGTTTGCTATTTTACAAAAAAAGGCATAAAAACAACAAAAAATAAATAAATAAAAACAATAAATAAATAAAAACACAGATTAAAAAGTTTTTTTTTTAATATAATTAATTTATACAATATACAATTTTTTTTCTGAAACATAGATTTCTGATTACATTCAGTTTCCTTTCTCCTTTATTCCACTGCGAATACAACCTAAGTATACCTGGCAGGTTTGCCTAAATCTTGTTTTAATAGATCCCTATTCATCACTTAACACAACAGACAATAGTGGAGTATTACATCAAACACAGATCCCTATTACTTAGAATCTAATCTCGTTGTTTCTTCTTTAGGGGCTTCGAAATATTCCTTGTAGATTGTTTTTTCCATTAAATGACGTGGTATCTTTTTAGTTTCCGGTACAAAAAACCATATAAATATAAAACCGCAGATACTTAACATTGTATAAAGTGTTAGTGATAAGGATAAACCGATTGATTGAATTAATAATGGAAATGTAAGAAACACAAGAAAGAATAGTGCACTGAGAACAATGAAACTAATATTAGATCCGAATTGTCGTATTGGAGGTGGCAACAATTCAGACATCATAAGATAAGGTATCGGACCTAAACCCACATTCATTGCAAAGACATGAGTAGGAATTGCAATTTTTGGGATTAGATCGATATCAACTAATTCAGAGGTATAAAGGGCCAAAAGCCCGAGACATATGATGACCATCGTGCTGGAGGTTAGCAAAAGTGGACGGCGGCCGAATTTATCAGAGAAAAGACAAGCGCAAATGGATCCCAACAGGCAGAGAATACCTAGAACAAAAACAAAATAATCAATTATTATTGAACAATCAGTTTCTTCTTATAGCCAGTGGTAATTGAAAAATTTACAGAATATGAAATCTTCGGCAGTCGAAAGGCAAATTGAAAAAAAAAAAAAAATAAAAAAAATAGACATATTTGCTGTTTGTAGATGGCCGTATGGATGATCAATTAATCATAAGGACCGTCGGCCAAAAAATAAATACTTTTGCGTATTATATCCGTTTATTTGTAAATATTTCGTCCCCAGTGATATGAAATCATCTTTAGTACATTCAACAGATGAACAATGAAGATGATATCATATCATATTTATTTTTTGGCCGACGGTCCTTATAATTAAATTAATACACCTATTTGTTTGTCCGTTTTTTTATTCTTGTTCCGAAATTCCAAGGAATTAATTCTTGGGAAGTTACAATTCTTCCGATAGGAAATGTGTGAGAAGGATATTTTGATACTTGAAAATTAAAAGGTAGTTAAGGACAAAATAGCAAAAATGAGTTATACTGTATATACAGAAATATCCAGCTTTTTGAGCTTTACAAAACAGTCTAATTATATTTTTAATTTAATATATATTAATACATTGAAATAAAGAAATATTATAAATGAATTGTAATAGAGTTTATAAAATTAGAATGCTCTCTAACGTTATCGAGGTCAAATGGCTTTCTTGATGCAAAAAAACCTTGGCTGTAATTGTAATGTTAACGGAGTGTAATATGAGGTACAACAATGTCTTTACCCTAAGTTGAAATTGTAAACTATTATAGATATTTTTGTTAACATTATGAATTTTTCAGTTTCCTCTGAAGAAGAAGAGCCTTTGTGCCTTTGAAATACCAGGAATAAAACTCAATTGGGGAAAAATAAAAGAATCTTGTTTTTTGTTTTTCCTTCCTACATCCTTGCCGAAAAGACAGCGTGGTGGCGGTTTTTTAACAGTCTAATTATAATTGTGCTATCTCAAAAAAAGTGTTGTTTACGCCATTAAATACACAGAAAATTACCAGGGAGAAGTAAGAGACATTAAAATAAAATATAAGGGCGTGAAGGACAAGCTATCCTTAAAGCTAAGGTTTTGTCAAAAAGGCTTCTGAGAAGTGTCTTTCAAAGACTAAAATAGTACTAAAGTCAGAAAAGTTATGAGGGAAAATGTTTGTTTGTTTTTTTCGTTTTTTGGCTTTCCTGAAAAGAAGCATTTTGTTCTTTGAGTCCTTTGAATTTCTAAGTATTGATTTTAGAATATGAATTTGTACCTTGTAATTGAAACATAGTTGAAACAGTTAAATTAAAAAAGTTTCTTACAAAGATTACAGGAAAAAAGGCCGGAGATGGGGCCCATCCACATATATCTGCGAGGTTACTACAGAGAAAATCCAAAACTTAGTCTAGTAAAGCCGAAGATGGAAAAAAGATAAAAACAGTGTTGTGTACCGAACAACAATAAATGGAGAATAATGGAATACTAGTATCATTTGTTTTTTGTTTTTTTTATTGAGTCTTCTTAATCGTGCGCCATAACGCGGCCGGTTCAAAATATTCATTATAATTTTTATTGCAAAATAATGTTGAAACCCTGAGTGTTCTCTGGAACTAAAGTTTCAAAAACCCTTTCTTAGAAAATACCTGTTACAATAATAGTGTCATATTCAGAAAACGAAGATCCAGCCTTTTTTAATATTTCTATGGAATAATTCTGAATTATTCCTATTCCTGAAGTAACGTTTATTATAAATAATGTTATTATTATCATAAGAGATTTACGGCTCGTCCTAAAAAAAAATATTAATATTATATTGATATTATGCCTTCTAATATTGTATAAATTTCTGAAATGTTCTTATTTCTTTTATGACGTACAAAATGGAAATAGAAATCAGATTTGATTAGGCCTACCTCTTGTTTCGCAATTCCTGAATTGATTTTTTTAAACTATATTCTTTTTTTATTATTTAAATACCCCTCGATATTATTGAGTTCATTCTCAAAATCATGATGCTTATTACGTAACCGTTTGAGATTCTCTCTTGCTTCGGTTCTTTTGTTTTGCGCCATTAACCAGACTGGAGATTCCGGTAGGAACAAAACAGTGACCAAGCTCGCTACAGAAATGGCTAAATTAATCCAAAGAGAGTTTGCGAACAAAGCATTAGAGCCAATAATGAATCCGATCATGACTCCGGCGTTAATTAAACAATCAATAAGACAAACTAATGCACCGCGGATTTCTGCTTCTGTTATCTCTTCAATGTAGAGAGGAACATGGAGTAAATTTGCGTATGAAATTCCAAAAGCCATCCGACCGATCGTAAAAAATATGGCCTGAAAAAATTAAGTTTTTGAAAAAAAAAAAAAAAAAAAATACATTTAATATCTAAAAATTAGATTATAGTAGGAGCGTTTTCAGATTTCCACAATAATTTTCCCCACTCAAAAACTGGAAAGGCCATATTATTTCCCTTCATTAGCCCAACAATTCTTAAACATACAATGTTTCCCTTCCTTCCCTACTTTTTTTTATTAAAAAGAGGGAAGGTGTCTCATCTTTCACCCTGTTCTTCCCTAAGGCTCCCAAACTTTCAGGAAAACATTCAATTCAGGAGAGTAGGAAATGACTTTTAAGCTCAATTTTTCCCCGGCGGTCAAGGTACCCCTTTGTTGCCAGTCAATTTTAGTCCAATGGAGGTCTCTCGACTGCCCCACTAGCCCAGGAAGCAGCGATATTGTTATTATGCTGATCCAGCAACAAAGTTATACCTAATATTTTTAAGTCCCCATAAAACATCATACCATGTTCTTGATTGTTAAATTTATAAAGAATCACCAACAAATCATTATAGTTTTATTGTTTTTATTTTGTTTACTTTTCACAGTATATTCGCCACAAATAAAACAAAAGTTACCCGGAGAAAATACACAAACTCATGGAGCCATTATCCAGAACTAACACACGGGCACAGTAACCATATAAAGTGATTTAGTGCTTGACATCCTGTATAGTGTGAGATAAAGCTGTTCGCAGGCTTATGCTGATAGACAGTGTTAATATCGTGCCCACTTTAGGTAATTACCCCCCCCCCCCCTCCCAGAAAAATATTTTTGATGTAAAATTTTAAATATGAATACTTACAAATTTGATTTGTATATATATTCTGGTAAATAAGTACAGAATACGCCTTTAAATTACCAAAATTAAGAAAAAATTGTGTACTGTGCGACCAGTCACACTAGATTACCCCCCCTCCCCCCTCGATAAACTTCTCTGGATCCGCCCTTGACTGATATATGTATATTTACCGTCTGATCTCCCATGAGATACAAGAGCCAAGAAATCAACTCATTTATTGATATTAGAAGTATTTTATATTTTGGAGATAAATTAACTTTAACGAAAATAGCTATGAGGAAATATGCAAAGCACGCAAATGACCCGGCGGTGACGATAACAGCAATCTGTAAGGGATCAAAAGCGGGAACAATCTCTTCACTTTCTCCTGGAAATATTAGCCTTTTTGTGTGGTTTGTTTGGAAATATAAAGTTGCAGGCATCGGCCAGCCAATTCCTCGTCCAACGTTGAATGTTTGAAGGCTACCTGAAAAAGAAATAAGATTTAATTTGTCATAAAAAATATTATTATTGCCTTGATGATCAATAGATAGGATATATGGACCCTGTTACGCATTAGTGTGTCAAGCGCCAGGTACCGAGATTTGAGAAAATTAACTTTAAAGTTTTTCTGATTTACATTGTTTTGATTAGATTATATGGTATTATTGAAAATTTCATTTGATCTTTCTTTCTTCAAGATATTATGATAGAAAATATCAAAAATTCTAGCAAAAAATCGATTTTTGACCAGCTTTAATGCCCAATCGCACCGCACACTTTAAGTATGACTTAAAATTAAGTATCAACAACCTGGCAACGTTGTAAATTTTAGTGATATTCTGGTGATTTATTTTTAATTTAATAATTTTTTCTTTTTAATAATCATAAACTAAATTAAATACATATTGTTTATAAATATTAATTTCAGAAAAATGAGAAAATCAGAAACAAAATATTAATTTTCATGATTTTTGATTAATTAATAGCAATTTTATATATAGGCTACTATATATAAATATTAATAACGATATGTCACTCTATAACAGTGTTTTTTAATCTGTGGGTCGAGACCCCTAGGGGGTGGCGAAGCCCTACACGGGGGGTAGGCGGCAAAAGGAAAAAGGCAAAGTTCTACACTATAATAAAAACATAATTTCATGGAGAAGGGAAATAGGTACCAAAATAGAGAGAATCATATAACTTACATAGTCTTTTGATTTACAATCTTTTTGTCGGTCATGAACCAAGAGAATCGCCAGAATTTTTCAACCTGTAAATTCAAAAAGATTGAAAAACACAGCTCTACTAATATAAGACTGGAAAATTTCGTTTCAAAATTCCAACGGGAAGTTGGTCAGAGCGTGACAGACGGATGGACCGGCAGACCCTCCTCTAATATAATATAGATCATCCTCGAAAATATAGTTCATATTGTTCATGTTTTTTACAAGAAAAATCGAAATCGAATCCAAAAAATGTATTATTATTAGTTAATTAATATTATATTATCAATATTGTTTTTTAGCTTAAGTCATTGCTAAGCCCCCGAAATCGAGGGCTTAAATATTTGGGGGTTAAGTATGAAATTTAACAAACTTTCATTGTCATCCGTTGCTAACCACGTTCGTTGCTAAGATAACACGTTCTCTGATTGAAAATAAAATCATGTTTCAAGACCCAAATGGCGTGAATAAAGATGTCAGGACCCCCAATATATATTTATTAATAAATAACAGTATCGTTTAAGTCTTATAATATTAAATCACAAATAAATCAGCAGAATATCCCTAAAATTTACAACGTTGCCATGTTGCTGATACTTTATTTTAAGTTATACTTAAATTGTGCGGTGCGATTGGGCATAAGTGTTTTGAGACTCGGGAAAGAATTTTCGGAGAATTCGTAAAAAAAAGTTTTTACAGGTATAACCAAAAGGCCACCCTACTGTGCCTCACTGTACAGTGAGGGACAATATTAAGTTCCACCCATGCGTTTTCTACTTGTGATTATTTCATTGTTTTTATAAAAGAAAATGAAAATTTTTATTGAAAATATTCTAGGTTTGAACCATAAAATGAATGTTTCCATTAAAAAATATAGTCTAGATCTATATATTTTTAAAAACAATGAAATAATCACAAGAAGAAAACGCATGGGTGGGATTTAATTTTGTCCCTCACTGTACCTTGGTATATGACCTAAAATCAAACAATGGGAGCGAAAGGAGCAAATTCATTTCAAAGCTTGACTAATGAATGATATAGGAAAATTAAACAAAATGGTTATTTCGAAAAATGTGCTAACAATTTTAAAATATTTACCAATAAAAGTATAAAGAGTTTGTTTCCAATATTTTTCAAATTTTTCCATCTTTTTTATTGATTGAATTTTTGATGAACACACCTAAAAAAAAAAAAAAATAAGAAACTCACTATCCTGATGATTTTTTTTTTATTAAATTTATTTATATACGTTCAGTAAAGATATATGTGTTAATAAAAAAATGGTATTAAAAATTATTAGGGATTTATTGCTTTAAGATTATTTTGGAAAATCATAATAAATTTTAATGATTGAGTGTGTTCTTTCTGTTCTTTTATTTAAAAAATCTGGTGTGACTGGCGCACAGCACACAACTTTCTCTTACCTTCGGTAATCGAAAGTTGTGAACTGTGCTTGTCACACCAGATTTTTTGTGTCGACATGTATTTAGTTCCCGGCAGTAGGGAATATTTGAATTCAGATGTAAAATTTATAAGTATGGGAAAATATTTATATTTTGTTACCATGGCAACCATTTCTCCTATCTTCTCTATGAAGCACAAGAGTAAAGTGTGCTTCAAACAATTTTGAGGGCAAAACGAGAATATACATTTGAAAGAGCATCTAAAAAATAATTGATTTTTGAATTTTAATCAAAATCGTTAGAGCGAATTTTGAGAAAATCGAAAAAAACTGAAAAAGTACATCAGTAAAGTACTAGTACTCTTTTTCCGATTTTGATTAAAA
The DNA here is from genome assembly GCA_023213315.1 of Euborellia annulipes. Classification (NCBI taxonomy): domain Eukaryota; kingdom Metazoa; phylum Arthropoda; class Insecta; order Dermaptera; family Anisolabididae; genus Euborellia; species Euborellia annulipes. The sequence goes on along the minus strand of JAKCPI010017910.1, from coordinate 7,377 downwards.
GCTTATTTTTCCGGTCCCGGGGGGTGTTTAACTTAAATATAAAATTTCAACCTCGTAGCTCAATTCCTTCATGCTTAAAATTGAACACACACAGACACACACACAGACACACACACACACAGACAGACCATGTCGCAAAAACCACTTTTTTGGATTCAGGGGACCTCAAAACGTGAAGATCTATCAAAATCTCGACATCGAATTTTTGACATGAATCCAATACTTTCTCTCTATATATATATTACATATATACATAGGTAAGAGAAAGTAAAAATTTATAATCTATTAGATAAACTAACTCCGCCCCCGCTTTGCCACCTTGGACTCGCATTCCAATGGCTCGGACCAGTTGGCGAAGGTCCTTTTTACTTTCTCTTACCTAAGTTATATATGTATATGTCGTAGACAGTTCATGAACTGTCTAGACATTTCATGAACTGCAGCCAGATCGTGTAATGGTCAAACAGTTACATGATCTGGCTAAAAATTTTAGACAGTTCATGAAATGCAATTGGGCCTTAGACAGATCGTGTAATGCTCGAGAATTACATGAAATGTCTAAATTTTTTAGGCAGTTCATGAACTGCCTAACAGCAGTTTTGCCGATCGTGTACTGTTTGTAATTTAATGCAATAATTCTAAAAAAAAAAAAATTTATTCTTTCGAAAATCAAAAAAAGGGCTTCTATAAGTTGTAGACATTTTAAATAGCTTTAATTAAAAAAAAAAATTGAGGTAGATAGCTTCAAATTTGTGGCCGCTGGAATCTCCCAAAATTAGAACCCAGAGACGCGCCCCTTAACTCAAGATTTACAAAGTGAGGAAGATTTGGAAAATTTAGTAATCGATAATAATAATAATATTGAAAAAAATTGACTTTTTTCGAGATCTTTATTTGCTTTACAAACAACACACGATCGGCAAAACTGCTGTTAGGCAGTTCATGAACTGCCTAAAAAATTTAGACATTTCATGTAATTCTCGAGCATTACACGATCTGTCTAAGGCCCATTTGCATTTCATGAACTGTCTAAAATTTTTAGCCAGATCATGTAACTGTTTGACCATTACACGATCTGGCTGCAGTTCATGAAATGTCTAGACAGTTCATGAACTGTCTAATTTCACGATCTGTCTACGACATATATATACATAGAGAGAGAGAAAGTATTAGATTTATGTGAAAAATTCGATGTCGAGATTTTGATGACATGTTTAGGTACCCTGAATCGAAAAAAGTTGTTTTTGCAACATGGTCTGTCCGAGGGTATGTATTCAATTTAAAGCATGAAGGAATTAAGCTAGAAAGCTAAAATATTATATTTAAGTTAGGCCACCTGAGGCATGAAAATAAGCTTTTAATCAAAATCGGCCAAAAAGTACTAGTACTTTACTGATGAATAAGAGAAGTGGCTGTTCAACGATTACAATGATAGACAGGAAGAGAGGATGTCAGCCAAAAGGAGAGCCTCTATCGAATAAAAATCTCCATACAGAAGACGTTAAATATTCCAAGTCAAAGATATTTTACGATGGTTCCACTGGTGAGTGTGATATATCATGTGATTGAACCTGCATACAGAGTCTATTTGCTGCTCCTGCCCATAATTATCCATCTATACATCTCACAGCCACTACTTCGAACATATTTCCTTTTTATATAATAATAAGAATGTAGTCCCTCCCCATGAACAACATAACGTAAAATACTTAATTCGTTGCCTTGGCTGCCCCAATCCCACTAAGGTTTATGTGGGCCAAACATCTCGCAAGTTTTCCTTGCGGAAAAGGGAACATGAATTGAGTATAAAAAATATTAAGTCATCGACAGCTCTGAGTTCTCATGCGATCGAATTTATACATGGATTTGACTTTGACAACGCAGTCATTCTGATGAAAGTGGACAACACATATAAACATCTAGTAGCAGAAAAACTATCAGACAGATTGTATTGGCCTTAGCAATGTATATTTGTCCATCTTAAATAATGTAGACGCCCAGATTTAAATATTATAATAAAAAATTGTATATAACATTATTTGTAATTTGAAAATATATTATAAATTAATTAAGTTAAAAAATTATCATTTGCAAATAAATAATATATTTTCGAAGAGGTCAACTGCACGCTTTTGTGAGATTTCGTTTTTATTAAGATGTATTTATGGTTCAATGTACTCAGAGTTCGTTGTTTCCCCTGGTATTTATCTTATAATAAGTGTATTTGATAATAAAATTTTATATACATTTGAGACTTAGCCATTTTGACTGATGAGCATATGACATCGTATATGCAAATATTGTATTTTTATGTAATGTTGTATATATACCACACAACTCTATCTGCATCTCAATGGTGTACACCTTGAGATTGCCAATAATCTGGATGGATTTATTTAATTAAAGCCGAAACGTCTTATGTATGGAGATTTTTATTCGATAGAGGCTCTCCTTTTGGCTGACATCCTCTCTACCTGCCTATTATTCTTTACTGATGTACTTTTTCAGTTTTTTTTTTTCGATTTTCTCAAAATTGGCTCTAACGATTTTGTTTAAAATTCAAAAATCAATTATTTTTTAGATACTCTTCAAGAGCATTTTCTCATTTTGTTCTCAAAATTGTTTGAAGCAAACTTTATTCTTGCACTCCTTAGGAAACCAGTCACAGCTCCCCACAAGTGAGAGCCCCTGTGTTATGTGTTATCCTCTCAAATAAAAAATACTCTAGTTTGTTTTCTATTTTAGTAAAAAATGAAATAAAAACAGCAGATTAAAAAAATGTTTTTTTTTTATTAAAATTAAATAATAGAATATACACATTTTTTCCGAAATATCGTATACAATTGATTTCTGATTCCATTCAGATTCCTTTCAACGCATTTTTTCCAGTGCGAAAACAACCTAAATATAGGGTACCTACATCTTGTTTTAAAGGATTCTCATTCCTTAGAATCTAATCTCGTTGTTTCTTTAGGTGATTTGAAATATTCCTTGTAGATTGTTTTTTCCATTAAATGACGTGGTATCTTTTTAGTTTCCGGTACAAAAATCCATATAAATATAAAACTACATATACTTAATACCGTATAAAGTGTTAAGGATAAGGACAATCCAATTGCCTGAATTAATGATGGAAATGTAAGTAAAACAAGAAAGCAGAGTCCGCATGAAACGAAGAAACTAATATTAGACCCGAACTGACGTATTGGTGGTGGCAACAATTCAGACATCATAACATAAGGTATCGGACCTAAACCCACATTCATTGCAAAGACATGAGTAGGAATTGCAATTTTAGGGATTAGACTGATATCAACCAATTCAGAGGTATAAAGGGCCAAAAGACCGAGGCATATGATGACCATCGTGTTGGAGGTTAGCAAAAGTGGACGGCGGCCGAATTTATCGGAGAAAAGGCAAGCACAAATGGATCCCAACAGGCAGAGAACTCCTAGAACAAATTCAGAAATTACAATGAATATATTTTTTCATTATAGAGTGATTCAAAAGAGCGAATTCGTCTTGTTACATCCGCCATTTTTTCGTTATTAGGGACAACACTGTGTCTATAAAGCCATATGGCCTCAATGACTTAAAAAAAATTGTACTGCCGGAAACTAAATTATTGTCCACACAAAACATCTGTTTTGGAAGCACAGAAGACAACTTTCAATTGCCGAAGGTAAAAGAGATTTGTATGTTGAGTGACCAGTCACGACAGATTTTTTTGAGTATATAAAAAAATGAATAGGTCTACTATAATATTTTGAGTTAAAAAAAAAAAAAATCTGGTGTGACTGGCGCACAGCACACAACTTTCTCTTACCTTCGGTAATCGAAAGTTGTGTACTGTGCTTGTCACACCAGATTTTTTGTGTCGACATGTATTTAGTTTCCGACAGTAGGGTACAATTGAATTCAAGATGTAAAATTTATAAGTATGGGAAAATATTTATATTTTGATACCATGGCAACCATTTCTCCTATCTTTTCTATGGAGTACAAGAGTAAAGTGGTCTTCAGAAGATTTCAATCACAAAATGAGAATATACATTTTATAGAGAATCTAAAAAATAATTGATTTTTGAATTTAAAAAAAAATCGTTGGAGCAAATTTTGAGAAAATCGAAAAAAACTGAAAAAGTGAATCAGTAAAGTACTAGTACTCTTTGGTCGATTTTGTTCAAAAGCTTCGTGTCACGTCCCATGGGGGGTGCCTAACTTAAATATAAAATTTCAACTTCCTAGCTCTTTTCGTTCTTGAGATATTTTGTTCACAGACACACACACAGACAGACACACAGACAGACCATGTCGCGAAAACCACTTTTTTGGATTCAGGGGACCTCAAAACGTGAAGATCCATCAAAATCTCGACATCGAATTTTTGACATGAATCTCTCTCTATATATTAACATATATATAGAGGTACGAGAAAGTAAAATTTTGTGGACCAGTGTTATAGAAAAAATGACGAAAAATTTAAAATACAGTATAATTTATTATTATACAACAAAGGTGTTCAAACTGAGAGACTGACTTAGCCACCAGAGTTTCTAAATATTCATTTAATTATTTATGCAGAATAATTTTGGAACACGGATGGGGTCGAGAGACGAAAGTTAGGAAACGCTTTAGAAATTACCTGTGACAATAATAGTATCAAATTCGGAAAACGACGATCCAGCTTTTCTTAATATTTCAGTGGAATAATTCTGAATTATTCCTATTCCTGAACTTATTATTATTATAAATAATGTTAGTATTATCATAAACGATTTGCGGCTCGATCTAAAACAATATTAATATAGATATTAACTTTTAATAGTAACATAGCGGAATGGGACGAGGGATTAAGTGTATGATATTTTGCAATGATACACCTGAATATACACTATTAAACTACAGTCGAAAACAGTAGCAAAAAAAAAAAAACAATAAAGAAAATTTTGTACAGAAAAAACAGGAGGTGTAGGAAAATTTACTGGCAAGTTCATTTGTTATCTATATGTATAAAAAGGCAAGGTGACATGCGGATTGACTAATTGATTATGACCTGAACACAGGGCCTAAACTATAGCACTTAGAAAGTTTAAGTTATTTGGTAAGTAGATTACGTTTATGTCGTAGGTACAGAGTATAATAAAAAGGAATTTTTTGATCTCCATCTTTTTCCATTTTCAATTATTATTATTCTCATAAATATTCTTTTACACTCAAATAATGACTTTCCTGTGGCTCAGATGGTGGGACTGAAACATCAGCTAGAGGATATAAATTAAATGGCATTTTAATTAAAACTACATGTATATTATTCATGAAAAACACATCACAACTAGAGCCTTTATGTTTATTTATATTAATATTAAGAGGCCTGTACACGACCAATATTTTTACGACAATGGGTGGCCAGCAATGATGGCTGGCAACATTACTCAATATTGAGCAGTATTCCCAGGAGTATGTTCGTATGGCTCGGCAATATCCGCGATGCCGGCAATATGGCCCTCATTGCTACTAGTTTTTTTCATATCGCTGACTGAGTCAGCAATATTGCCGGGCAACACTGTTGTTAAAACACTGCCGAGACATTTGACTATACATTGCTCTGGAATATTTCAGTAACACATTGCCCAAAAAATATTGCCGAGGAATGTTTCTCAAAGCATTGCCCGGCAATGTGCATTTTTGTTGCTCGTGTATAGGCGGCCTCTTTAGAGCTTAGAAAACAGTCTCAAGAAATAATTAGTTTTGATTACCTTTTGTTTCGTAAATCCTGAATGGATTCTTTTATACTATATACTTTTTTTATTAATAATTAATTCGATATTATTGAGTTCATTCTCAAAATCATGATCCTTATTACGTAACCGTTTGAGATTCTCTCTTGCTTCGGTTCGTTTGTTTTGCGCCATTAACCAGACTGGAGATTCCGGTAGGAACAAAACAGTGACCAAGCTCGCTACAGAAATGGCTAAATTAATCCAAAGAGAGTTTGCGAACAAAGCATTCGAGCCAATAATGAATCCGATCATGACTCCGGCGTTAACTAAACAATCGACAAGACAAACTAATGCACCGCGGATTTCTGCTTCTGTTATCTCTTCAATGTAGAGAGGAACATGGAGTAAATTTGAGTATGAAATTCCATAGACCATACGAGCAATCGTAAAAATTATGGCCTGAAAAAAAATTATTTGATAATTACAAAAATAAATGTATTATTTAAAAGTAAAAAAAGTAAAGTAAAAAAAGAGGGTTTCCAGAAATATTATCTCCACCGAAAATCAAAATCTGGAGAAAAAAATTGTGCCTGTGGCAGCATTTTAAAACGGCCGCCCCTTCAACTGGGTGGATTAAAAATAAAAACAGAAAAAACATTAAAAATGGCGGAGCCACAAAAGAAAAAAATCTGGTGTGACTGGCGCACAGCACACAACTTTCTCTTACCTTCGGTAATCGAAAGTTGTGTACTGTGCTTGTCACACCAGATTTTTTGTGTCGACATGTATTTAGTTTTCGACAGTAGGGTACAATTGAATTCAAGATGTAAAATTTATAAGTATGGGAAAATGTTTATATTTTGATACCATGGCAACCATTTCTCCTATCTTTTCTATGGAGTACAAGAGTAAAGTGGTCTTCAGAAGATTTCAATCACAAAATGAGAATATACATTTTATAGAGAATCTAAAAAATAATTGATTTTTGAATTTAAAAAAAAATCGTTGGAGCAAATTTTGAGAAAATCGAAAAAAACTGAAAAAGTGAATCAGTAAAGTACTAGTACTTTTTGGTCGATTTTGTTCAAAAGCTTCGTGTCACGTCCCATGGGGGTGCCTAACTTAAATATAAAATTTCAACCTCCTGGCTCTTTTCGTTCTTGAGATATTTTGTTCACAGACACACAGACAGACACACAGACAGACAGACACACAGACAGACAGACCATGTTGCGAAAACCACTTTTTTAGATTCAGGGGACCTCAAAACGTGTATATCCATCAAAATCTCGACATCGAATTTTTGACATGAAACCAATACTTTCTCTCTCTATATATATTAACATATATATAGAGGTAAGAGAAAGTAAAAACAAACAAAACAATTATTTCAATCACTTTATATGGATAGAAACAATTATTAATTATCAATAATTAAACAGCCACAATTTACATCTCAATAATTAAACTTAAAAAAAAAAAAAAAAAAAAAAAAAAAAAAAACTTGAGTCGTTTTTAATAAATAAAAAATAAAGTATTGTTCAAAATTTTCGCATCACTACCACCCATCTTCAGATAAATTTACGATACGAACCATGTTCCGATAAATGGTAATTCCTAGTCATTTTTATTTTAATCCTTTTTTTGGAAAACA
>JAKCPI010017908.1:0-11854 GCA_023213315.1 Euborellia annulipes | reverse complement strand
GATTGAAAGGCCGGGTGGATTAGAAATAAAAAACAGAATAAATTAAAAATTACGATTCTAACAGAATCATGGTCAAATAAATCGTCCAATTCCGATTAGAGTCCTTTTTTTAAAAATTGGATGTTATTTCGTCTTCTTCTATCTTGGCCTTATCCCTATATGTGGGGTCAACCAAAATTAATTTATAAAAAAAATGAGACCGAGAGAAAGCAAGCCGACCCACGGCCTGACGCTTGATATGAAAAAGGGAAAAAAGGCTGGCAGAAAAGGAAGAAATGCCAGCCTTAGTCTTGGGTAACTCATGGTCGCCATCCACGTACTCACTAGAAGTGAGCCCCCTGAGTGTGAAAAATAAGATGTCATTATTTTCTGTAAATTTATAGAGAGTGATAATGAAAAACATAAAAACACATTTGAAGAAGAAAATTGCTCTAGAATATTGATTAAGCTAAATGATAGGAGATCTATTTCGTTTAAACGGCTTTATTTCCATAAAAGGTAATATTTTATCTTTTATTTTCAATTGTAATTAATTTAAATATGCATATTTACCGTCTGGTCTCCCACAAGACACAACAGCCAAGAAAGGGAATCATTTATTGATATGAGAAATATTTTATATTTTGGAGATAGATTAACATTAACGAAAATGGCAATGAGGAAATAAACAGAGACAACAAGTAACCCGATGGAAACAATAACAGCAATCTGTAAGTGATTAAAGGCCGGCACGATCTCTTCAATTTCTCCTGGGAATATTAGCCTTTTTGTGTGGTTTGTTTGGAAATATAAAGACGCAAGCATCGGCCAGGCGAATCCCTTTCCGATGTTGAATGTTTGAAGGGTAACTGAAAAAGAATTAAAAACAAGTATGAAGACGAAGAGTATTTGAAAAATCTGGTGGGACTGTTTGCACAGCACACAACTTTCTTTTACCTTTGGTAATTGAAAGTTGTGTTCTGTGCTTATCACACCAGATTCTTTGTGTCGACATATATTTAGTTTCCACCGATATATTAGAATTCAAAATCAGTCGAGGAATAGATTTAAAAAAATGTATTTACCAATTAAAGCATAGAGAGATTGTTTCCAATACTTTCTGATTTTTTTCATCATTTTCACTTGAAAAAATACAACTCAATAATTAAAATTTCACTCATCTAGCACTTTCAAGGAAGACATCTGCAATAGTATTGAATTTTCGCTATTTGTTATAATTTTTGTTTTTTTGTTAATTTCTTTAGTTCATTTATATTAGTTTTATCAAAATGCTTGTAATATATGAATGGACTTAAGTTATATTTAAAAATGTACGCTATTAAAAATAATAAATTTAAATGATAGAGCTTGTTTTTCTCTTATATTATTTATTTACAGTATATTAAAATTAAATTTAATTTTAAAATAGATAAATTCAGTCTAATAGTTCTAGATTGAGGTGGATTAAAAAAAAATAAAAACTTCAGGACTTATGCAATCAAATATATTTCTTTTATTAGGCAGTCCCAGGCTGACGTTTCGGCCGCACGACTTGGCCATCTTCAGAGCTAAAATATTTCCGTATATATGATACATGTTATTATTACACTTTCAACAATATACAATATTAATATAAAATACAGTCCGGGAGGGCGAGAATAAATGAAAAATATAATCTCAGCGACAGTCATTCACATGAACAAGAGGACAATAAAGGAATGATGGTATCGAATACTGCAAACAGGGGTTTAAACTTTCAAATTAGAATTTTCCGCAGCGCAGTAAAATGAAATGATAGAAAAAAAAAAAATAAATGGTGAAATCTTTAGCTGAAAAACCATTCTTTCTAACCGTATATTCAACATAATTAAATCTCTTAAGACAGAGGAGATATTCAAGCCACTAAACTCTTCCGTGCATGCCTCCCTAACAGGCCACTATAGACAAATGATTTGTAAGACGTCCCGTCAAAAATTAAATCTAAAAAAAAAAAAAAAACTTCTAAATATTGAATTAGGAATTTTATTTAATCAATTATAAAACAGGTCGGCACCAGCCGAAATTGTTAAAATTTGTTAAAAAATTTCTTATTTTTTAATTAAACATTGTGGACCCTCCACATGTGGGAGGCCCTCTGCGTTGTGTTATAAAAACATAGTCTGTTTGCTATTTTACAAAAAAAGGCATAAAAACAACAAAAAAAAATAAATAAATAAATAAAAACACAGATTAAAAAGTTTTTTTTTTTAAAGATAATTAATTTATACAATATACAATTTTTTTTCTGAAACATAGATTTCTGATTACATTCAGTTTCCTTTCTCCTTTATTCCACTGCGAATACAACCTAAGTATACCGGTTTGCCTAAATCTTGTTTTAATAGATCCCTATTCATCACTTAACACAACAGACAATAGTGGAGTATTACATCAAACACATCCCTATTACTTAGAATCTAATCTCGTTGTTTCTTCTTTAGGTGCTTCGAAATATTCCTTGTAGATTGTTTTTTCCATTAAATGACGTGGTATCTTTTTAGTTTCCGGTACAAAAAACCATATAAATATAAAACCGCAGATACTTAACATTGTATAAAGTGTTAGTGATAAGGATAAACCGATTGATTGAATTAATAATGGAAATGTAAGAAACACAAGAAAGAATAGTGCACTGAGAACAATGAAACTAATATTAGATCCGAATTGTCGTATTGGAGGTGGTAACAATTCAGACATCATGAGATAAGGAATCGGACCTAAACCCACATTCATTGCAAAGACATGAGTAGGAATTGCAATTTTTGGGATCAGATTGAAATCAATTAATTCAGAGGTATAAAGGGCCAAAAGCCCGAGACATATGATGACCATCGTGCTGGAGGTTAGCAAAAGTGGACGGCGGCCGAATTTATCAGAGAAAAGACAAGCGCAAATGGATCCCAACAGGCAGAGAATACCTAGAACAAAAACAAAATAATCAATTATTATTGAACAATCAGTTTCTTCTTATAGCCAGTGGTAATTGAAAAATTTACAGAATATGAAATCTTCGGCAGTCGAAAGGCAAATTGAAAAAAAAAAAAAAAAATAGACATATTTGTTGTTTGTAGATGGCCGTATGGATGATCAATTAATCATAAGGACCGTCGGCCAAAAAATAAATACTTTTGCGTATTATATCCGTTTATTTGTAAATATTTCGTCCCCAGTGATATGAAATCATCTTTAGTACATTCAACAGATGAACAATGAAGATGATTCCAAATCACTGGTGTGGAAATATTTACAAATAAACGGATAATACGCAAAAGTACGTCGTATTTATTTTTTGGCCAACGGTCCTTATAATTAAATTAATACACCTATTTGTTTGTCCGTTTTTTTATTCTTGTTCCGAAATTCCAAGGAATTAATTCTTGGGAAGTTACAATTCTTCCGATAGGAAATGTGTGAGAAGGATATTTTGATACTTGAAAATTAAAAGGTAGTTAAGGACAAAATAGCAAAAATGAGTTATACTATACAGAAATATTCAGCTTTTTGAGCTTTACAAAACAGTCTAATTATAAATTTCCTTAATACACTCTTTCACTTTTTCTTGGGGGCAAATTTTTCTTGGGGCAATTTTTTTTTACTTACGTACCAACCAACTTTTTTTATTTTAATTTGTTCAATTGTTATAAATACCCCCCCCCCCCCCCCCTGTGCTATCTCAAAAAAGTGTTGTTTACGCCACTTAAATACACAGAAAATTACCAGGGAGAAGTAAGAGACATTAAAATAAAATATAAGGGCGTAAAGGACAAGCTATCCTCGAAGCTAAGGTTTTGTCAAAAGGCTTCTGAGAAGTGTCTTTCAAAGACTAAAATAGTACTAAAGTCAGAAAAGTTATGAGGGAAAATGTTTGTTTGTTTTTTTCGTTTTTTGGCTTTCCTGAAAAGAAGCATTTTGTTCTTTGAGTCCTTTGAATTTCTAAGTATTGATTTTAGAATATGAATTTGTACCTTGTAATTGAAACATAGTTGAAACAGTTAAATTAAAAAAGTTTCTTACAAAGATTACAGGAAAAAAGGCCGGAGATGGGGCCCATCCACATATATCTGCGAGGTTACTACAGAGAAAATCCAAAACTTAGTCTAGTAAAGCCGAAGATGGAAAAAAGATAAAAACAGTGTTGTGTACCGAACAACAATAAATGGAGAATAATGGAATACTAGTATCATTTGTTTTTTGTTTTTTTATTGAGTCTTCTTAATCGTGCGCCATAACGCGGCCGGTTCAAAATATTCATTATTACCCCCGGGCCCCCCCCCCCCCCCGGGCACTTTAATTTTTATTGCAAAATAATGTTGAAACCCTGAGTGTTCTCTGGAACTAAAGTTTCAAAAACCCTATCTTAGAAAATACCTGTTACAATAATAGTGTCATATTCAGAAAACGAAGATCCAGCCTTTTTTAATATTTCTATGGAATAACTCTGAATTATTCCTATTCCTGAAGTAACGTTTATTATAAATAATGTTATTATTATCATAAGAGATTTACGGCTCGTCCTAAAAAAAAATATTAATATTATATTGATATTAGCCTTCTAATATTGTATAAATATTTATTTCTGAAATGTTCTTATTTCTTTTATGACGTACAAAATGGAAATAGAAATCAGATTTGATTAGGCCTACCTCTTGTTTCGTAATTCCTGAATTGATTCTTTTAAACTATATTCTTTTTTATTATTTAAATACACCTCGATATTCTTGAGTTCATTCTCAAAATCATGATGCTTATTACGTAACCGTTTGAGATTCTCTCTTGCTTCGATTCGTTTGTTTTGCGCCATTAACCAGACTGGAGATTCCGGTAGGAACAAAACAGTGACCAAGCTCGCTACGGAAAGGCATAAATTAATCCAAAGAGAGTTTGCGAACAAAGCATTCGAGCCAATAATGAATCCGATCATGACTCCGGCGTTAATTAAACAATCGACAAGACAAACTAATGCACCGCGGATTTCTGCTTCTGTTATCTCTTCAATGTAGAGAGGAACATGGAGTAAATTTGCGTATGAAATTCCAAAAGCCATCCGACCGATCGTAAAAAATATGGCCTGAAAAAATTAAGTTTTTGAAAAAAAAAAAACAAAAAAAAATACATTTAATATCTAAAAATTAGATTATAGTCGGAGCGTTTTCAGATTTCCACTATAATTTTCCCCACTCAAAAACTGGAAAGGCCATATTATTTCCCTTCATTAGCCCAACAATTCTTAAAAATACAATGTCTCCCTTCCTTCCCTACTTTTTTTTATTAAAACGAGGGGAGGTGTCTCATCTTTCACCCTGTACTTCCCTTTTAAGGAAAACATTCTTTCGGAAAAACTTTTTCAATTTTTATGGTAAAGGATTTTGAGCGTCAATGTCTCTTCGCCTCGGCTGGAAGGTATTATTGAGCTGAGCCAACAACAAAAATATACCTAATGACTTATAGGCCCACCAAAAATTATTCTTAATATTATTACCAGAATCACCAAGCAGACGTTACGGTCCACTGGTTCTATTTTGTCGATTTTCACAGTATATTGCCACAATAAAACAAAATTATCAGAGAAAGTACACAAACTCATGAGCGCCTTCGTCCATGCTAAAACAGTGTACACTGTAATTGTAATGTGATCATTTAGTGCTCGCCACCGGCTAGTGAAGATGAGCTCTCGACCAGTGGCCGAAACGCAGCCTTAAACGGCACTAATATAAGAAATAACCTTTCGCGCTGCCTATGCCCTTGAATATTTTAAAGAAACTCTTATGTAAAATTTTAAAAATGAATACTTAAAAATTTGATTTGTATATATATTCTGGTAAATAAGTACAGAATACGCCTTTAAATTACCAAAATTAAGAAAAAATTGAGTACTGTGCGACCAGTCACACTAGATTACCCCCCCCCCCTCGAGAAACTTCTCTGGATTCACCCTTGACTGATATATGTATATTTACCGTCTGATCTCCCATGAGATACAAGAGCCAAGAAATCAACTCATTTATTGATATTAGAAGTATTTTATATTTTGGAGATAAATTAACTTTAACGAATATAGCTATGAGGAAATATACAAAGCACGCAAATGACCCGGCGGCGACGATAACAGCAATCTGTAAGGAATCAAAAGCGGGAACAATCTCTTCACTTTCTCCTGGAAATATTAGCCTTTTTGTGTGGTTTGTTTGGAAATATAAAGATGCAGGCATCGGCCAGCCAATTCCTCGTCCAACGTTGAATGTTTGAAGGCTACCTGAAAAAGAAATAAGATTTAATTTGTCATAAAAAATATTATTTTTGCCTTGATGATCAATAGATAGGATATATGGACCCTGTTACGCATTAGTGTGTCAAGCGCCAGGTACCGAGATTTGAGAAAATTAACTTTAAAGTTTTTCTGATTTACATTGTTTTGATTATTATTGAAAATTTCATTTGATCTTTCTTTCTTCAAGATATTATGATAGAAAATATCAAAAATTATAGCAAAAAATCGATTTTTGACCAACTTTAAGTGCTTTGAGACTCGGGAAAGAATTTTCGGAGAATTCGTAAAAAAAAAAATTTTACAGGTATAACCAAAAGCCCACCCTACTGTGCATGTACAGCGAGGGAAAATATTAAGTTCCACCCATGCGTTTTCTACTTGTGATTATTTCATTGTTTTTATAAAAGAAAATGAAAATTTTTATTGAAAATATTCTAGGTATGAACCATAAAATGAATGTTTCCATTAAAAAATATAGTCTAGATCAGTGGTTCCCAACCTTTTGAAGCCCACGGCACCCTTGGGACTAAAATTAGGCACTGTTAAGCACCAGCGGCACTCTTACTTGAATAAAAAAAATCTGGTGTGACTGGTAGCACAGCACACAACTTTCTCTTGCCTTCGGTAATCGAAAGTTTAAAACCTTTCGTTTTATTGGTCGAAGAAATTATTGTTTCCTGTCGACCCTGCATTGAAACATTTAGTTCATTCAGTTTATGAAAAATATCTGCCAGATAAGACAGTTCCAAACACCAAGAATCACTTAGTAATATCTTATGAAATGTATCATGCTTTTCATCCTTAAAAAAAGTTTTCACCTGTTTAAGTTCGAGAAACCGCTTTAAAACACGACCCGGCGACAACCACCTAACTTCTGTGTGAAGTAACAAAGAGGTATGAGCTGCATCCGTTTCGTGACATGACTGTTTAAAAATCCTGCACTTTAAAGGTCAAGACTTCATATAGTTTACCATTTTCACAACTTGGCTAAACACTGCAGCAAAATCTTCATTACACGTTTTCACGACTAATGCCTCTCTATGCAGAAAACAGTGAGTTATAACAATGGATGGATTTTCATTGAGAGCTCTGGCAGTAAAACCTTTAAATTTCCCAGACATAGATGGTGCACCATCTGTACATATACCACAACAGTCTTCCCATGAAAGATCATGGTCCTTGAAAAAGGAATTAATAGAAAGGAAAATATCATGGCCTGTGGTTGTAGTCTCCAGCGGTCTACAGAACAGAAACTGCTCACTAATATTTTTTATCATCAATATATCTCAGGGGCGGATTAAAGGGGGGGGGGACGATCTATATATTTTTAAAAACAATGAAATAATCACAAGGAGAAAACGCATGGGTGGGATTTAATATTGTCCCTCACTGTACCTTGGAATATGACCTAAAATCAAACAATTAGGGGAGCGAAAGGAACAAATTCATTTTAAAACTTGACTAATGATTCATTGATATAGGAAAATAAAACAAAATCGTTATTGTTCTAACAATTTTAAAATATTTACCAATAAAAGTATAAAGAGTTTGTTTCCAATATTTTTCAAATTTTTCCATCTTTTTTATTGATTGAATTTTTGATGAACACACCTAAAAAAAAAAAAAAATAAGAAACTCACTATCCTGATGATTTTTTTTTATTAAATTTATTTATATACGTTCAGTAAAGATATACCGTATGTGTTAATAAAAAAATGGTATTAAAAATTATTAGGGATTTATTGCTTTAAGATTATTTTGGAAAATCATAATAAATTTTAATGATTGAGTGTGTTCTTTCTGTTCTTTTATTTAAAAAATTTATATAATCTATTGGATAAACTAACTCCGCCCCCGCTTTGCCACCTTGGACTCGCCTTCCAATGGCTCGGACCAGTTGGCGGAGGTCCTTTTTACTTTCTCTTACCTAAGTTATATATGTATATATACATAGAGAGAGAGAAAGTGTTAGATTTATGTGAAAAATTCGATGTCGAGATTTTGATGACATGTTTAGGTACCCTGAAACGAAAAAAGTTGTTTTTGCAACATGGTCCGTCCGAGGGTATGTATTCAATTTAAAGCATGAAGGAATTAAGCTAGAAAGCTAAAATATTATATGTTTGAAGCACATTTTACTCTTGTGCTTCATAGGAAAGATAGGATAAATGGTTGCCATGGTAACAAAATATAAATATTTTCCCATGTTTATGAATTTGACATCTTAAATTCCAATATATTGGCGGAAACTAAATATATGTCGACACAAAAAATCTGGTGTGACAAGCACAGATCACAACTTTCGATTACCGAAGGTAAGAGAAAGTTGTGTGCTGTGCGCCAGTCACACCAGATTTTTTTTTTATATAATTTTGTATATGTTTATATATAACAACTCTATCTGCATCTCAATGGTGTACACCTTGAGATTGCCAATAATCTGGATGGATTTATTTAATTAAAGTCGAAACGTCTTATGTATGGAGATTTTTATTCGATAGAGGCTCTTCTTTTGGCTGACATCCTCTCTACCTGCCTATTATTCTTTACTGATGTACTTTTTCAGTTTTTTTTTTCGATTTTTTCAAAATTCGCTCTAACGATTTTGATTAAAATTCAAAAAACAATTATTTTTTAGATACTCTTCAAGAGCATTAAAATGTATATTCTCATTTTGTTCTCAAAATTGTTTGAAGCAAACTTTATTCTTGCACTCCTTAGGAAACCAGTCACAGCTTCCCACAAGCGGGAGCCCCTTTGTTATGTGTTATCCTCTCAAATAAAAAATACTCTAGTTTCTTTTCTATTTTAGTAAAAAATGAAATAAAAACAGCAGATTAAAAAAAAGTTTTTTTTTTTTTATTAAAATTAAATTATAGAATATACACATTTTTTCCAAATATCGTATACAATAGATTTCTGAATCCATTCAGATTCCTTTCAACGCCTTTTTTCCAGTGCGAAAACAACCTAAATATAGGGGTACCTACAACTTGTTTTAAAGGATTCTCATTCCTTAGAATCTAATCTCGTTGTTTCTTTAGGTGATTCGAAATATTTCTTGTAGATTGTTTTTTCCATTAAATGACGTGGTATCTTTTTAGTTTCCGGTACAAAAAACCATATAAATATAAAACTACATATACTTAATACCGTATAAAGTGTTAAGGATAAGGACAATCCAATTGCCTGAATTAATGATGGAAATGTAAGTAAAACAAGAAAGCAGAGTCCACATGAAACGAAGAAACTAATATTAGACCCGAACTGACGTATTGGTGGTGGCAACAATTCAGACATCATAACATAAGGTATCGGACCTAAACCCACATTCATTGCAAAGACATGAGTAGGAATTGCAATTTTAGGGATTAGATTGATATCAACCAATTCAGAGGTATAAAGGGCCAAAAGGCCGAGGCATATGATGACCATCGTGTTGGAGGTTAGCAAAAGTGGACGGCGGCCGAATTTATCGGAGAAAAGGCAAGCGCAAATGGATCCCAACAGGCAGAGAACTCCTAGAACAAATTCAGAAATTACAATGAATATATTTTTTCATTATAGAGTGATTCAAAAGAGCGAATTCGTCTTGTTACATCCGCCATTTTTTCGTTATTAGGGACAACACTGTGTCTATAAAGCCCTATGGCCTCAATGACTTAAAAAAAATTGTACTGCCGGAAACTAAATTATTGTCCACACAAAACACAACTTTCAATTGCCGAAGGTAAAAGAAAGTTGTATGTTAAGTGACCAGTCACGACAGACTTTTTGAGTATATAAAAAAATGAATAGGTCTACTATAATATTTTGAGTTAAAAAAAAAAAAATTTTGTGGACCAGTGTTATAGAAAAAATGACGAAAAATTTAAAATAGATACAGTATAATTTATTATTATACAACAAAGGTGTTCAAACTAAGAGACTGACTTAGCCAGAGTTTCTAAATATTCATTTAATTATTTATGCAGAATAATTTTGGAACACGGATGGGGTCGGGAGACGAAAGTTAGGAAACGCTTTAGAAATTACCTGTGACAATAATAGTGTCAAATTCGGAAAACGACGATCCAGCTTTTCTTAATATTTCTGTGGAATAATTCTGAATTATTCCTATTCCTGAACTAATTATTATTATAAATAATGTTAGTATTATCATAAACGATTTGCGGCTCGATCTAAAACAATATTAATATAGATATTAACTTTTAATAGTAACATAGAGGAATGGGACGAGGAATTAAGTGTATGATATTTTGCAATGATGCACCTGAATATAACTATTAAACTACAGTCGAAAACAGTAGCAAAAAAAAAAAACAATAAAGAAAATTTTCCACAGAAAAAACAGGAGGTGTAGGAAAATTTACTGGCAAGTTCATTTGTTATCTATATGTATAAAAAGGCAAGGTGACATGCGGATTGACTAATTGATTATGACCTGAACACAGGGCCTAAACTATAGCACTTAGAAAGTTTAAGTTATTTGGTAAGTAGATTACGTTTATGTCGTAGGTACAGAGTATAATAAAAGGAATTTTTTGATCTCCATCTTTTTCCATTTTCAATTATTATTATTCTCATAAATATTCTTTTACCAAATAATGACTTTCCTGTGGCTCCAGATGGTGGGACTGAAACATCAGCTAGAGGATATAAATTAAATGGCATTTTAATTTAAAACTACATGTATAGTATTCATGAAAAACACATCACAACTAGAGCCTTTATGTTTATTTATATTAATATTAAGAGGCCTGTACAAGACCAATATTTTTACGACAATGTGTGGCCAGCAATGATGGCTGGCAACGTTACTTAATATTGAGCAGTATTCCCAGGAGTATGTTCGTATGGCTCGCAATATCCGCGATGCCGGCAATATGGCCCTCATTGCTACTAGTTTTTTTCATATCGCTGACTGAGTCAGCAATATTGCCGGGCAACACTGTTGTTAAAACACTGCCGAGACATTTGACTATACATTGCTCTGGAATATTTAAGTAACACATTGCCCAAAAATATGCCGAGGAATGTTTCTCAAAACATTGCCCGGCAATGTGCATTTTTTGTTGCTCGTGTATAGGCCTCTTTAGAGCTTAGAGAACAGTCTCTAGAAATAATTAGTTTTGTTTACCTTTTGTTTCGTAATTCCTGAATTGATTCTTTTATACTATATACTTTTTTATTAATAATTAATTCGATATTATTTAGTTCATTCTCAAAATCATGATCCTTATAACGCAACCGTTTGAGATTCTCTCTTGCTTCGGTTCGTTTGTTTTGTGCCATTAACCAGACTGGAGATTCTGGTAGGAACAAAACAGTGACCAAGCTCGCTACAGAAATGGCTAAATTAATCCAAAGAGAGTTTGCGAACAAAGCATTCGAGCCAATAATGAATCCGATCATGACTCCGGCGTTAACTAAACAATCGACAAGACAAACTAATGCACCGCGGATTTCTGCTTCGTATCTCTTCAATGTAGAGAGGAACATTGAGTAAATTTGAGTATGAAATTCCATAGATCATACGAGCAATCGTAAAAATTATGGCCTGAAAAA
>JAKCPI010017907.1:0-17116 GCA_023213315.1 Euborellia annulipes | reverse complement strand
TTGCTGTTATTGTTTCCATCGGGTTACTTGTTGTCTCTGTTTATTTTCTCATTGCTATTTTTGTTAATGTTAATCTATCTCCAAAATATAAAATATTTCTCATATCAACAAATGATTCCCTTTCTTGGCTCTTGTGTCTTGTGGGAGATAATTCTTCAGATTGTAAATATGCATGGTTAAATTAATTACACTTTAGAAAATAAAAGATAAAATATTACCTTTTACCAAAAATAAAGCCGTTCAAAACGAAATGGACCTCCTATCATTTAGCTTAATCAATATTCTAGAGCAATTTTCTTCTTCAAATGTGTTTTTTTTTTCATTATCAATCTCTATAAATTTACAGAAAATAAATGACATCTTATTTTTCACATTCAGAGACTCACTTCTAGTGAGTACGTGGATGGCGACCACGAGTTACCCAAACTAAAGCTGGCATTTCTTCCTTTCCTTTATGTCAGCCTTTTTTTCCCTTTTTCATATCAGGCCGTGAGACGGGTCGGTTTGCTTTTCTCTCGGTCCCATTTTTTTTATAAATTAATTTTGCCGAAACCACATTTAGGGATAAGGCCATTTTAGATGAAGGAACAAAATGTCATCTTATTTTTCAAAAAAGGACTCTAATCGGAATTACCATTTATCGGACCATGATTCTGTTAGAATCGTAATTTTCAATTTATTCTGTTTTTATTTCTAATCCACCCGGCCTTTCAATCAGTCCATGCTAATTTTACTTTCTCTTATTTGACTTTGCAGACATTAGCCTTTAAAATAAACATGGATATGTATTCTAAAATGTTCAATTGGAGAGATGTGGCTGTGAGATATCGGTGAGTGAGGTTTGGAGGACAGCAGCCAGGAAGGTAGCCTCTATTTAATGAAACAGACTCCTTTAACAAAACGTTTCGACTAATTTTGATTGCGCCATCTTCAGTTGTTGTAGAGTCTAATAGGAAATAGAGTTGTCACTTAAGCATTATTTAACTATTCGCTTATGCACAACACACAAGGGACAACTCTATTTCCTATTAGACTCTACAACAACTGAAGATGGCGCAATTAAAATTAGCCGAAACGTTTTGTTAAAGAAGTCTGTTTCATTAAATAGAGGCTACCTTCCTGGCTGCTGTCCTCCAAACCTCACTTACTTCTAAAATGTTGACAAGGGCACAATTTTGTTCAACAGATTCCTTTTGATTTTCGGTGGGGATAATATTTCTAGAAACCCTCAATCTACTAAATTGATTTTTTTGTTTTTATCAAATAATTTTTTTTTTTTAGGCTATAATTTTCACGATCGCTCGTATCGTCTTTGGAATTTCATGCTCAAATATAGTCAATGTTCCTCTCTACATTGAAGAGATAACAGAAGCAGAAATCCGCGGTGGATTAGTTTGTCTTACGGATTGTTTACTTAATGCCGGAATCATGATCGGATTCATTATTGGCTCGAATGCTTTGTTCGCAAACTCTCTTTGGATTAATTTATGCCTTTCCTTAGCGAGCTTGGTCACTGTTTTGTTCCTACCGGAATCTCCAGTCTGGTTAATGGCACAAAACAAAAGAACCGAAGCAAGAGAGAATCTCAAACGGTTACGTAACAAGGATCATGATTTCGAGAATGAACTCAATAATACCGAGTTATATTTAAATAATAAAAAAGAATATAGTATAAAAAGAATCAATTCAGGAATTGCGAAAGAAGAGGTAGGCCTAATTAAAACTAATTACTTCTGTTCTTTAGCCTCTAAAATTAATATAAATAAACATATAGGCTATAACTGTCCTGTGTTGTTCATGAATATTATAGATTTAATTAAAATGCCATTTCCCGAGTAAAAATGATTAAAAATGATCGAGGGATCCACACGCCTGCAGCAGGACTGCATAGTGAATCTTTAGGGACACACATAGATATACAGGCCCACACGAGGGACACACACAGTAGATCGAAAGCGACCAGAAGAAAAATCTGAGTTCCTGGTGTGTCTCTAAAGGTTCACTATTCAGACCTGCTGCCTCCCTCGAACATTTAAAATCATTTTTACTAGGGTTAATTTATATCCTCTAGCTGATATTTCAGTCCGTCCCATCATCAGAGCCGCAGAAAAGTATTTATTTGAGTGTAAAATAAATATTTATCAGAATAATAAGTGAAAAAGAGAGAGCTCGAAAAATTCCTTTTTGTTATACTCTGTGCCTACAACATCAATTTGTCAATCCGCCTGCCACCTTGTCTTTTTATGCATATAGATATTTTTTTCTAGTTTAATAGTTATATTCAGGTGGATTATTACAAAATATCTTACACTTAATCCCTCGTCTCATTCCTCTATGTTAGTATTAAAAGATAATATCCATTTAGATACCAAATGGCTTAAATAAGAATGCCTAGAATTAATATTGTTTTAGATCGAGCCGCAAATCGCTTACGATAATAATAACATTATATATTATGACGAATACTTCAGGAATAGGAATAATTCAGAATTATTCCATAGAAATATT
The DNA here is from genome assembly GCA_023213315.1 of Euborellia annulipes. Classification (NCBI taxonomy): domain Eukaryota; kingdom Metazoa; phylum Arthropoda; class Insecta; order Dermaptera; family Anisolabididae; genus Euborellia; species Euborellia annulipes. Next base: position 14,608 of record JAKCPI010017907.1, on the reverse strand, counting down.
AAGAAAAACTGGATCGTCGTTTTCCGAATTTGATACTATTATTGTCACAGGTAATTTTTAAAACAAGGTTTCTAGATTTCGTCTCAAGATTGAATGAATATTTAGCAACTCTGACTGTACCGTACTCTCAGTTTGGGCACCTTTGTTTTGAACTAATAAATTATACTGTATCTATTTTATAGTTTGGAAGGAAAGTGGTGTAGGTTTTCCTTGAAACATTTTTACGTATCTATTTTAAATATTGCGCCATTTTTTCTATAATTTTTATAAGTTTCTCTCTGATTTTGATTAATTATTTCAACCAGAAGGGCCTAATTCACAGACATGAATATGCAGGGATCGATTTCCTATGGAAGAAATCTTAACTTCAATAATTAATTATTCAGAAATAATAAGAATTTCGGGTCTAAAGTAATTTTTAAAACATTCGAAATTTCATATGAAAATTCATATAGGATGAATAGATAGAGATATTCACGGGAAACAAACGTACTGGCATTGTAAAGATAGACTATGATTTCCATTTCTGATTATTTTTTGTATATATTCAAAAAAATCTGGCGTGCCTGGTCGAACATCACACAACTTTCTTTCTTTTACCCATGGCAATTGAAATTTGTGTTCTCTACTTTCACACCAGTTATTTGTGTAGCACAATTTTTTTTTTAAGTCATTGAGGCCATTTGACTTTATATAAGAAGAAACTCGTTATAATTTCTGAATTTGTTCTAGGAATTCTCTGCCTGTTGGGTTCAATTTGCGCTTGTCTTTTCTGCGATAAATTCGGCCGCCGTCCACTTTTGCTAAGCTCCAACGCGATGGTCATCATATGTCTCGGCCTTTTGGCCCTTTATACCTCTGAATTGGTTGATATCAATCTAATCCCTAAAATTGCAATTCCTACTCATGTCTTTGCAATGAATGTGGGTTTAGGTCCGATACCTTATGTTATGATGTCTGAATTGTTGCCACCACCAATACGTCAGTTCGGGTCTAAAATTAATTTCATCGTTTCATGTGGACTCTGCTTTCTTACTTTACTTACATTTCCATCATTAATCCAGGCAATCGGCTTATCCTTATCCCTAGCACTTTATACAATATTAAGTATCTGCGGCTTTATATTTATCTGGACTTTTGTACCGGAAACCAAAAAGATACCACGTCATTTAATGGAAAAAACAATCTACAAGGAATATTTCGAAGCACCTAAAGAAGAAACAACGAGATTAGATTCTACGTAATAGAGACCCTTTAAAACAAAATTTAGACAAACGTATACTTAGGTTGTATTCACTGTAGGAAAAAAGCGTCTAAAGAAAACTGAATGGAATCAGAATTTTATGTTTCAGAAAAAATATGTAGGCCTATATTCTATAATTTAATTTTAATTAAAAAAAAACTTTTTAATCTGTTGTTTCTATTTCTTTTTCATCGTTTTCTGTGCAATATTCTTTCTTCTAGTAACAGGCTTTGTCATTCTTTCGGGATGTCGATTATATGTCAAGTGTAATTTAAATCTTGATTTTTTTATTTTATCAATCAAATTATTTTATTTTTTTTATTTTTTTGTAAAATATAAATTTATTAAAAAAGGGAAAGGACAACGCTCTATCATTTAAATTTATTACAAAATATTTAAAGCTAAAATGTCTAACATTTTTAGATATAATTTAAGCACATGCATATATTATAAACATTTTGATAAAACTAATATAAAACTAACGAAATCAAGGAAAAAAAAATTATAACACGTAGACTACGTGCTAAATCAGTGAATTTTTAATTTTTTAGTTTTATTTTTGAAGTTTAAATAATGAAAAAAATTAGAACATATTGGAAACAATATCTCTATGCTCTTATTGGTAAATATATATTTTTTTTTAATTTTTCCCCTCAACTGAGATTTATTTGGCTCTAACTATTGGATTAAGATTCCACTGTCTCTATTGGTTGAACATTCAAAGGTTTTTTCGTTTTTGAGATATTTATTTACAAGACCGATTATTTTGCAAGGCACTTTTCTTTAAACTTCAAAACGTTGAATACTCACTATTGAATTTTTTGGGATCACAAAAAATTTTATTACTTATGTAAGCGAGGCGAATTGAATTTTATGAAATGTCTGTCAAAGAACTTAAGAGGGTTTTCTGTTGACTGAACTCTAGCCATGAAGATGGTCGCATAGTCGACCGAAACGTCGCTGTGGGTTTTTAAATAAAGAAATAAATATAGCTGCTCGGTCTTTTTATTTTCTACTACAAATTTTATTACTAGGATAAACCTAGATTTCTAAGTACCATCATATTTTTTGTTTCGATATAGTTATACTATACTAAAAAAAGAACAAATTTAAATTTCACCATTTCATGTTATTTTTCAAATACTCTTCGTCTTCATACTTGTTTTTAATTCTTTTTCAGTTACCCTTCAAACATTCAACATCGGAAAGGGATTCGCCTGGCCGATGCTTGCGTCTTTATATTTCCAAACAAACCACACAAAAAGGCTAATATTCCCAGGAGAAATTGAAGAGATCGTGCCGGCCTTTAATCACTTACAGATTGCTGTTATTGTTTCCATCGCGTTACTTGTTGTTTCCGTTTATTTCCTCATTGCTATTTTCGTTAATGTTAATCTTTCTCCAAAATATAAAATATTTCTCATATCAATAAATGATTCGCTTTCTTGGCTCTTGTGTCTTGTGGGAGACCAGACGGTAAATATGCATATTTACGATTGATTGGCGGCCATTTAAGCAGCACATGTTAATCTTTGGCTTTGCTGACATTGCCGTTAAAAGAAATTTGGATTAAATACTGTAGTTCTAAAATGGTGCCAGACACACCATTTTTTTCATCAAATTTCTTTTAGTTGTCACATATTTAGAGTGGGAAAAATATTTCTGGAATCCTGCAAACGACCCTACTATAATTTAAATTTTAGACGTTAAATTTATTTTTTGATCTCAAAATATAACTTTTTTCAGGCAATAATTTTCACGATTGCTCGTATGGCCTTTGGAATTTCATACGCAAATTTAATCCATGTACCTCTCTACATTGAAGAGATAACAGAAGCGGAAATTCGCGGTGCATTAGTTTGTCTTACGGATTGTTTACTTAACGCCGGAGTCATGATCGGATTCATTATTGGCTCGAATGCTTTGTTCGCAAACTCTCTTTGGATTAATTTATGCCTTTCCTTAGTGAGCTTGGTCACTGTTTTGTTCCTACCGGAATCTCCAGTCTGGTTAATGGCGCAAAACAAACGAACCGAAGCAAGCGAGAATCTCAAACGGTTACGTAATAAGGATCATGATTTTGAGAATGAACTCAATAATATCGAATTAATTATTAATAAAAAAGTATATAGTATGAAAGAGTCTATTCACGATTTACGAACCAAGAGGTAATCAAAACTTATTAACTGGTACTTCTATAGAATGTTTTCTAATGCCGGAATTAATATAAAAATGTAGGCTATAGTTGTGATGTGTTTTTTATGAAAATTGAAGTTTTGATTAAAACATCATTTAATTTTATTTACATTTATTTCCTCTAACTGATGTTTCAGAACAGAATCGCAGGAAACTCATTGTTCGAGTTTAAAATAAATATTTATTAGAATAAAAGTTAATTAAAAAGAGAGCTCGAAAATTATTTTTATTGTGCAGCCTACGTCATAAACGTAATCTACTTGCCAAATTACTTAAACTTTCTAAGTTCTATAGTTTAGGCCCTGTGTTTAGGTCATAATCAATTAGTCAATCCGCATGTCACCTTGCCTTTTTATACATATATAGATAACAAATAAACTTGCCAATAAATTTAAAATTTTCTCGACATAAAAGATAAATCTATAGGCCTATTATACAATAAATTTGAGAAGGCATAAAATAGTTGGCGGGTTCAGCTGCTTTTTACAAAATACGTTGCTCTCAATCTCTCGTCCCAACTTTTTCATGATACTATTAATAGATAATAGATATATTAATATTGTTTTAGATCGAGCCGCAAATCGCTTATGATAATAATAACATTATTTATTATATCGAATACTTCAGGAATAGCAATAATTCAGAATTATTCCACAGAAATATTAAGAAAAGCTGGATCTTCGTTTTCAGAATTTGATACTATTATTATCACAGGTAATTCATAAAGAAGGTTTTCTAACTTTCGTTTCACGAGTTTCAGTTTGGATACGTTTGTTTTAGAATAATTAATTATATTGCAACTGTTTTGAATTTTCCGTTATTTTTATTTTTAGAAATTTCAATTTGAACCAAAAGGTATACTCGTTATATTTTCTGAATTTGTTCTAGGAGTTCTCTGCCTGTTGGGATCCATTAGCGCTTGTCTTTTCTCCGATAAATTCGGCCGCCGTCCACTTTTGATAACCTCCAACGCGATGGTCATCTTATGTCTCGGCCTTTTGGCCCTTTATACCTCTGAATTAGTTAATATCGATTTAATCCCCAAAATTGCAATTCCTACTCATGTCTTTGCAATGAACATTGGATTAGGTCCGATACCTTATCTTATGATGTCCGAATTGTTGCCTCCACCAATACGTCAGTTCGGGTCTAATATTGGTCTCTTCGTTCTGAGTGGACTCTGCTTTCTTACTTTGCTTACATTTCCATCATTAATTCAAGCAATCGGCCTATCCTTATCCTTAACACTTTATATGGTATTAAGTATATGTAGTTTTATATTTATATGGTTTTTTGCACCGGAAACTAAAAAGATACCACGTCATTTAATGGAAAAAACAATCTACAAGAAATATTTCCAATCACCTAAAGAAGAAACAACGAGATTAGATTCTAAGGAATGAGAATCCTTTAAATCAAGATGTAGGTACCTATATACCCTTTTTAGGTTGTTTTCGCACTGGAAAAATCCCGCCCCATATGAAATCTCATGGCCAACCTTATGTTACTAATATTTTTTCTTCATACGAATTCAGCTACGCACAGATATATCTATACCTCTTATGTTTGCAATTTTATTTAATAATGCCCAATTGCACCGTTTTACATTTATGCCTCTCTTTACTAAGTGTGCTTAAACTAAAGCTTCTCTTAAATAACTTGTTATTTTGAACCGCAATATTTTAATCATGGAATAGTAAAAAGAATTTTATAAATGTGCAACATGGCAACGTTGTAAATTTTAGTAATATTCTGGTGATTTTTGATAAAATTGACAGATGTTAATAATAATAATGTTGTTTATTATTTGAATATTCTTAAATTAAATTAATTACATATTGTTTATAAAAATTAATTAATTTCAGAAAAATAAGAAAATAGAAAACAAAATATTGATTTTCATGATTATAATTTTTTTATTTAAATAAATAAGGAAAGAAATTGAACACCAAATTATACCTCTTTAATTAAATTATATTTAAATATAAAAATATAATAGAAAATCGCAATATCTATACTATTATATAAAGACAATCTCTGTCTGTCTGTCTGTCTGTCTGTCTGTCTGTCTGTCTGTCTGTCTGTCTGTCTGTTTGTAACGCATAGACTCCGAAACTACTGGACCGATTTTCATGGAGTTTTTTTTAATGGGTAGGGAATTTTCGGGGGTGGTTTTAGGCTATCCATATATCGAATTAGGGGTAGGGAACCCCCCTTTTTGGGGGTTATCAATTACCCCATAGCAAAGCATTGGAAAACAGGATCTAACTCGCTTTAAGGAAAATATATTTATCAAATCTTTAAAATGAAAAATAAAAACTCTTCCTCCCCCCTAACAATTCGACATTTGAAAAGATTTTTCCGCTCTGCGCCCCCACCCCCCCCCCCTAAAATTTTATTTTTTTTATTTTTCATTCGATTTTAATAAAATTTAAAATGACGCTTTCTTAGGGTGTAAATAATTGAAAAATGGTATTTTAGACCTCCAGAAAGTCCAATCACCCCCCTCCCCCCCCCTAAAATTTATTTTTCATTCGATTTTAATAAAATTTAAAATGTGGCTTTCTTAGGGTGTAAATAATTGAAAAATGGTATTTTAGACCTCAGAAAGTCCAATCACCCCCCTGCCCCCCCCTAAAATTTATTTTTCATTCGATTTTAATAAAATTTAAAATGACGCTTTCTTAGGGTGTAAATAATTGAAAAAAAGGTATTTTAGACCTCAGAAAGTCCAATCACCCCCCTGCCCCCCCCTAAAATTTATTTTTCATTCGATTTTAATAAAATTTAAAATGTGGCTTTCTTAGGGTGTAAATAATTGAAAAATGGTATTTTAGACCTCAGAAAGTCCAATCACCCCCCTCCCCCCCCCTAAAATTTATTTTTCATTCGATTTTAATAAAATTTAAAATGACGCTTTCTTAGGGTGTAAATAATTGAAAAATGGTATTTTAGACCTCCAGAAAGTACAATCACCCCCCTGCCCCCCCCTAAAATTTATTTTCATTCGATTTTAATAAAATTTAAAATGTGGCTTTCTTAGGGTGTAAATAATTGAAAAATGGTATTTTAGACCTCAGAAAGTCCAATCACCCCCTGACCCCCTAAATTTATTTTTCATTCGATTTTAATAAAATTTAAAATATGGCTTTCTTAGGGTGTAAATAATTGAAAAATGGTATTTAGACCTCAGAAAGTCCAATCACCCCCCTGCCCCCCTAAAATTTATTTTCCATTCGATTTTAATAAAATTTAAAATGTTGCTTTCTTAGGGTGTAAATAATTGAAAATTGGTATTTTAGACCTCAGAAAGTTCAATCACCCCCCTGCCCCCCCTAAAATTTATTTTTCATTCGATTTTAATAAAATTTAAAATGACGCTTTCTTAGGGTGTAAATAATTGAAAATTGGTATTTTAGACCTCAGAAAGTTCAATCACCCCCCTGCCCCCCCTAAAATTTATTTTTCATCCGATTTAAATAAAATTTAAAATGACGCTTTCTTAGGGTGTAAATAATTGAAAAATATATTAATCAAATATTTAAAATAAAAAATAAAAACTCTTCCTCATAATTAATTAAAATACATTTATCTGGACAACTCTTAGTCATATCCCGAGACGCCGCCCGCCAGAGCCTAGCGGGAGTAGGGTTGCCGAAGGCCCCTACGGCAGCTAGTTAATAATAATTAGTTCATTGGTGAGTCCTGTTGTTAGTGTAAAAATTTTTTTAAAATAAATTATACCTGTAGAGCCTACAAAATATCGTTTCGTCTTATATTAAACTGTGTGACAAGTAAGAAGTTTTATTTTATATTCTCTTGCGAGAGACATGCAAGTTCATCTGCATATCTTGGCCAAATATAAAAAAATATATATATATACGGGGTACCTATATATTTTATATTACATATTTTATTATTTCCAAAAAATTCCAAAATCCTTTATTTTCATAATATTTAGATCATCTTCGAAAATAGAGTTCATATTGTTCATGTTTTTTATAAAAAAAAATCTAGATCGAATAAAAAAAATGTATTATTATTAGATAATTAATATTATATTATCAATCTAATCTGTCATTTATTTAACAGAAAATTGTTTTTTAGGTTAAGCATACGCTAAGCCCCCGAAATCAAGAGCTTAGATTCAAGTTAAAATATAGACATTTAAGCTTGACTTTGCAAGCGGTACAACGAAATTTGGAAAGTTAAGTATTACTTAGCGTTAAATAATGCTTAACTCATACGGTCACAATTGGGCATAAATAATTAAAACTCCTGACTTAAATTTTTCGATTAATAGCGAAAAATTAAAAGGCGAATTATTTTTTTCCAATATTTATCAAATCTTCACAGTGACCCAAGAGAACAGTCGTGACGCCCTGGGGCGGCGCACAATTTGGTAACCCCTGGTCTAGTTAATAAAAAATAATTTTTAAAAATTTTTAAGTATATTTGTAAAAATTACAACGTTTCGGCCTCACATTCTGTGGCCTTTCAGGTAATACCTAAGAAAGTTGTTACATCTGGGACAATCTCAAATGAATTAGTTGAGAAAAAGCAAGATGGCTACTGCTTCTCGACATGTACGCCATCTACACATGAGCCATCCCTGAAAGAAACTACAGTGAAATTTTAGAATATAAACATATGTCTACACAAAAAATCTGGCGTGACAAGCACAGAACACAACTTTCGATTACCGAAGGTGTGTGCTGTGCGACCAGTCGCACCAGATTTTTATTTTTTTATTTTGTTTTTACTAAAATTGCAAACAAACTAAATTTTTTATTTCACTCTACTTCAAACTACCTCTCTCAAAAAATAAATATTAATACAAGAAAATAAGGTTTTTTTCTTTGATTGACCTTCATAGATTAAATACTATAAACGGCGGGTGCACAGTGGTTCCGACTTGTGTGGGACCCTCAATGACTAATTAAAAAATATGATGTTATTTTTTTTGTAGAATGCACAAATTTAAAATTAAATAAAATTCATAATCTATTTAAAATTTTTTTTTAGATCTAATATTTTTTTTTTGGAAGGGGGCAATTTTTTCCCCTCCAAAGCCACAACCAACCTATGCCCGCAGGTATTTATTATTTATAAAATAATAACTTGTGAGTCATATATGATAATAAAAGTACCGAGCTATTGGAAGGCGAGTCCAAGGTGCCGAAGCGAGCCTAATGCGGACGCCAGAGCTAGTTTATCTAATAAATTATGAATTTTAATAAAAAGGAAAAGGAAGGACACACTCAATCATTAAAATTTATGATTTTTCAAAATTATCTTAAACCAATAAATACGTAACAATTTTTATTAAAATTTAAATTAACACATATATTATACGTATCTTTACTATATATATATAGTATATAAATAAATATAAAAATAAAATAAAAAAAAAATTATGAAGAATAGGATCTAGAAGTCTTATTTTTTTAGTTGTGTTCATCAAGAAAGAAATAAAAAAATAATGATGAAAAAATTCGAAAAATATTGGAAACAAACTCTCTATACTCTTATTGGTAAATATTTTAAAATTGTTTATGCATTTTTTCGAAATAAAAATCGGCTTTAACGATTTTGATTAATCATATCGCAAATCACGAGCTTTGAAATGAGCTTTTGGCCTCGTTAGCTCCCATAATTGTTTGTTTTTATGACGTTTATGATGTTTTTTAAATTCTCAATGTAATTTTTGAGTCCCTGGTCTGAATATCAATAGCGAAACTACATTGGCTGCATTTTTGGGTTTTATGGGCGAGGAGGTACCTTCCGGTGGTAGCTAGGGGGTACAGCCAGGGGACTGAAAGGATTTGATAAAAAAACAAATCGATTAGTAGTGGCGAGCACTGCACTTTTCTTTGCAAGGGTTGGTTCACACATCTCCTTCCACGATTTCTTATAAAAATTTAATACAGTTTTTTTTTCCTATTAAATTCATGAAAATTATTAATATTTTATTTCAACAAAACTTTTCAATTATAAATATTTTAAATTATATATTATACAAATTTTAAAATTAATGTATATAACGAATTGTGGCTGTTATACAATTAGATTAATGATATAAAAGAGGATGCAGCCAATAATAAAATCAACAAAGCCATCTTCAGGCCTCCAGAGTAGATATATTTTATATTATTAACATACAAAATAGATATTGTCAAATTAGATATAATCCTGTTCATATGTATTTGGTCGTATGTATTATATAATAATATAATGTATTATATAATGATACATACGACTAAATACATATGAACAGTATTATATCTAATTTGACAACATCTATTTTGTATGTTAATAATATAAAATATATCTACTCTTGAAGGGCTGAAGATGGCTTTGTTGATCATAGCCGAAACGTTCCAAAATAAAGAGTGTTAACAAAATAGATGCTTTTTATTATTGGCTGCATCCTCTTTTTATATCATTAATTTTAAAATTAATTTTCAAAAAATTATACATACAGTATATATAAAATAAAATATAATTGAAACGAATCTTTTAATTATTGATATGATTCAAAAATAAAATTAATAACGAAATATTAATTATGAAAAAAAAGAAATAAACAGCGAACAAACAAAAAGGAACGAAGTGAATTAGTGGTGAGATTAGAAAGTAAGAAATATGGCTTATTCACTGAACTTTTGAAAGAAATTCATAATGATGACTTCAAATTATATAAAATTTTTTTAGGTATGTGCTCTAAAGACAATGTTTGTTTAGTGAAGAAGATAGAACAAATAATAAGGTAAAAAAAGACACTCAATTCGGATTGGCAATAGCAACTGCTTTTTAAATATTTAATCAGTCAAATAGAGCGAGATCACTCTAGAGACAAAGTCTCGGAAGTGTGTCCACTGCTACTCTAGCTAGCTTGAAGTCAATCTCGCTAGATCTGTCCCCCCACCACACCTCTCTCCTATGGGGGTCTTTCCTTTTTGTGTTTTTCCTTTTTTGGGGAAAATTGGTGTGGAAATTATGGAGGGGGTATTTTTTTTATTTTCAAATTTTAGGAGGGGGGGGGCGGGGGCGGGCGAGCCGCCAAGATGGACTATATCTCGATAGGGTGCTCTCAATGGTGTGTGCATTTGTAGAAAGTGTCCCATATAGCTCTAGCGAGACTAAATCTACCAACAAAATCTACAGTGTACACGTTCCATTAGTTTAAATTTATTTAAAATAATCTTTTTTTTTATTATAAGTTAAAGTTTTTGGAGAAAAATACACCAGCGGTTGTTTTCCACATTAAAATAATTTATTTTGCAAATATTTCGGATTGCCTTCGCCAGTGGTTCCCAACCTTTTTTTGATGTGCGGCCCACTTTTTCCGTAAAAAAACGCTGAGGCCCAGTGTATAAGCTTATATAGGTATAATTTTTTTAATGAGAGAGATTTTAGTATGAGAAGCTGTTCTACATTTAGAGGACGCTTTTGATGCGCAAGCCACTGAAGGAAAAACTAAACACATAAGAACCTGATACAATTGGTTAAAATTCCTTTTTACAGTTTCTGACAGTAACCCGCCTGGCGCACTCAAGTTCTATTGCAGACTAATTTTATCATTTAAAATACGCTCCACATAGGTATGTATAATTTGATGCACTGAAGATGGATTGCGTAGGCAATTCGAAATATTTGCAAAATAAATTATTTTAATGTGGAAAGCAACCGCTGGTGTATTTTTCTCCAAAAACCTTATCTTTTTTTATTATTTCTTTTCCAGTTACCCTTCAAACATTCAACGTTGGAAGAGGAGTTGGCTGGCCGATGCCTGCATCTTTATATTTCCAAACAAACCACACAAAAAGACTTGTATTTCCAGGAGAAAGTGAAGAGATTGTTCCCGCTTTTGATTCCTTACAGATTGCTGTTATCTCAGCCGCCGGGCCATTTTCCGGCTTTCTATATTCCCTCATAGCTATTTTCGTTAAAGTTAATTTTTCTCCAAAATATAAAATACTTCTAATATCAATAAATGAGATGATTTCTTGGTTCTTGTATCTCATGGGAGATCAGACGGTAAATACGTATATCTATATATAATAAGTTAATATCTAAAATATTTTTTTGGTAAAATAAAAATTATTTTTAAGAGAGCATAGAAAGAGTAGTTAGTTAATTATTAGTTAGTAAGTTATTGTAAGCTATAATTCCGATTTCAGATAAAAGAGCTAGAAAACTGAAATTTTACTAGGGTATTAACAGAGATAACAAAATTATTGGTTGGCCTAGTCTACAATATAAAAAAATATTTTTGAACCACCTTAGTGTGAAATATTATAGGACCTTTCTGAAATTACGAAAATTATCCTTCTTTAATCAACTTGTTAATTTATTTTTCATTGTTGTTAAAAAAATTATTTTTTTCAGGCCATATTTTTTACGATCGGTCGGATGGCCTTTGGAATTTCACACGGAAATTTACTTCAAGTTCCTCTCTACATTGAAGAGATAACAGAAGCTCAAATCCGCGGTGGATTAGTTTGTCTTACCGATTGTTTACTTAACGCCGGACTCATGATCGGATTCATTATTGGCTCGAATGCTTTGTTCGCAAACTCTCTTTGGATTAATTTATGTCTTTCCTTAGCGAGTGTGGTCACTGTTTTGTTCCTACCGGAATCTCCAGTCTGGTTAATGGCGCAAAACAAAAGAACCGAAGCAAGAGAGAATCTCAAACGATTACGTAATAAGGATCATGATTTTGAGAATGAACTCAATAATATCGAGGTGTATTTAAATAATAAAAAAGAATATAGTTTAAAAGAATCAATTCAGGAATTGCGAAATAAGAGGTAATCAAAACTGATTGTAGAAAAATAAAAATAATTTAAAATTATTTGTTTTTTTCTTTTTTTTATATTTTTATAATAATTTTTATTACACCCTTATTCCTCCCCTCCCATTAAAAAAAACACTCCCCCCCCCACAAATACAACAACCACACCCCTTCCCACGAAGCACTTTTTTTTTATTTGGAAGAAAGAGTTTTAAAAAATTTGTGGGAAGTTTAAGAGTAAAACATCAATAGAATAAAAAAATAAATAAAAAAAAAAAATAAAAAAAAAAAATTTTTTTTTTTTCGCAGTCTTTATAATATAAATAATCAAAACTATTTCTATTGTAAACACTTAGACGAGTTTCACCAGCCAAGATTTTCTTTAATAGTAATATAAATATCTTAGCTAAAGCAATGATGTAGTTAAATAAGAAAGCCTGTTATTATTTTTTCATTGAAATTTTATTTCAAGGAAGATTTGGAGTTTGAAAATGAAATTGATGAACCATTTCCATTGCAAATAAAATGATATGAGAATGGTCAATCAAAAAGAAATGGAGAATCCTCAGAGACGGAAAAAGTCATCATTTGATAATGAAATTCTTTATAAGAAAAATATTAAGCTACCTAGCAAATGCTGATGACCAATAGTACTAAACAGAAATACATTAAACACTTTTAACGAAGGGGGGAGGGGGCGCGGTGAAAAATAGATCGCCAATCTTCAATATATCATTATTTATTTCAATTTTATGGTTATATTATGCCTAACTAAAAATAAATTAATTCAATGTAAAAAAACTTTTAGTCATAATAAAATAGGCGTAATAAACAGCGGCGTAACTAGCCTTTGAGGGCGGAGGGGGCGAAGATCAACTAGGGCGCCATTTTTTAAGTTGTATTATAATTTAAAGAAATCTATCAATTTTTTGGACAATCTATTGAAAGAATATGATAAAATAATCACCGTCCATGGGCTATATTTTAGATACTCTAGGGCGCCTATGTCGGTTCGAGGGGCGCCAAAGGCTTGAAGCGCCTGGGGCGGAGGGGGCAAGCGCCCCCCTTCGCCCCCACCTAGTTACGCTACTGATAATAAAAATATTAATAGCTATGTCTAGGACATCAAAATATTATTTTTTTACTTGTTAGTTCATTTTTGTCTGTCAAAGATTTGTGAGTTAATAAATGTTAATTTTTTGTTTTAAAAACATATCTTATTGATTATAATGTTAGTATTGAAATGCATATAATGCCAATATTTTTTTTTTTAGCTCCAGTCTCAAATCGTTTATGATAATAATAACATTATTTATAATAATAACAACTTCAGGAGTAGCGATAACTAATTATTTTTCAATTGAAATATTAAGAAAAGCTGGATCTTCGTTTTCCGAATTTGATACTATTATTCTCACAGGTAATTACTAAACTTTTATCTCATGACACCCTCAGTGTTTCAATCTTATTCTGCAGAAAGAATTTAAACCCTTTTGAGGTGCCAAAGTGCACATGTTCAAAACTAGATATTATTTTAAAGGTGGATTCACACCGGGACCTGACTCGAGTTGAGTCCGGTGGCGAACCCAAGCTCCATAGGAATGCATAGGTTGGGTTCGCCACCGGACTCAACTCGAATCAAGTCAGGTCCCGTTGTGAATCCACCTTAATGATTTCAAAAACATCATTACTCAACAAATGAGTGAGTATGTTTATTTTATGGTGAGCCAAAAGCACCATGGCTTCCGAGAATCGAACCCAGGATCTTCAGCCTATTAATTACTTAAGATGATAAAATAGTGTCTTCATATTAATGAAAAAATATTAGAGCCTTCAAAATCGGCTCACTCTTAGAATACTTAACCCTATATAAAAAGAAGAAGAATCCCATAATAAATAAATATATTCTGATTTTGTTCTAGGTGTTCTCTCTCTGTTGGGATCCATTTGCGCTTGTCTTTTCTCTGATAAATTCGGCCGCCGTCCACTTTTGCTAACCTCTAACTTGATGGTCATCATATGCCTCGGCCTTTTGGCCCTTTATACCTCTGAATTAGTTGATATCAATCTGATCCCAAAAATTGCAATTCCTACTCATGTCTTTGCAATGAATGTAGGTTTAGGTCCGATACCTTATGTTATGATGTCTGAATTGTTGCCACCACCAATACGTCAGTTCGGATCTAATATTAGTCTCTTCGTTCTGTGTGGACTATTCTCTCTTGTTTTATTTACATTTCCATTATTAATTCAGGCAATCGGCTTATCCTTATCCCTAACACTTTATACAATATTTAGTATCTGTAGTTGTATATTTATATGGTTTTTTGTACCAGAAACTAAAAACATACCACGTCATTTAATGGAAA
>JAKCPI010017906.1:0-24646 GCA_023213315.1 Euborellia annulipes | reverse complement strand
GGAGATGAAGAATTTATCTCTCTCTCAATGATTCTTTAGGTTGGTTCTAATTGAAAATAAAAACACAACGTGATATGTTTCAATAATACATAAATACAACACTTTGTTTCTTCTTAAGAAGACCTGTTCTAATCTATCTTAATGATACTGTAATTTATTAAACATTGAATAATAGAACGTGGCTGTAGATGATATGTTGATATACAACAGCCACTTCACATATAGTCATTTATTAAACATTTAATCCAGTGGTTCCCAGCCTGGGGGCGATCGCCCCCAAGTGGGTGATTTGGGATATCAGGGGGCAATAAATAAGTGGGGGCGATGAGGATTCAAAGGAGAAAATTATTAGAGTTTACTAATATTTAAAAGAACAAATCAAAGAGAAGATCTCCTGGTTAATCTCTAGAATAAGTCAGTAAAGCTATCAGTGGGCGCTTGACTAGTTCACTAGTTCGCTTTTCTGACATCAGTTCAACGTTCATGATTCTTTCGTTCTTTTCATTTGCGCGCGCTATTTGTTTTGTCACTAGTGTCGTTTCGGTTCGGTTTTCTTCTGTTAAAAACCATTCAGTTCGAAGCTACCGAATCGCTTCGAACTGAATGGTTTCTGACCGAAGAAACCCGAACCGAAGCCGAGAATTTCCTAGTTGTTTTTAATTTTATTTTAATCTAAGGAAACCGAACTGCGACCGAAGGGTCGAAACAATTAGGTCGGGACCCTTGCAGGTTGTTTAAAAAAAAAAAGATTCAAGATGCAAAAAAAACTAAAGGAAAACTGTCTCGAACGGGGAAGGCCTGATTAAAAAAAAAATAATAAGAACAAATCTCAAAAAGAAGAACGAAAGAATCACGAATGAAGCACGCCAGCGCTCTCTGGTGGCCCAGTGTGTCCTACTGACTTATACTAGAGATTAGCCAGATCACCTATTTCAGGATAGCCAGTATAAAAGAGGACAAAAAATTGTCATAAAAATAAAATATTCGAGAAGATAGTTCCAATCTAGAATTGAAACGTCACTTTTGTTTTCATTAAATAAAGATTGACAGAAAAAAGATCCATTTTTGTTATTTTTTTCATAAAAATAAAACTATTATTAGATTTTTAAAAGGAAAGAAATCAGACAAAAATTTAATCAATCTTGATCTAATTTTGAATTTCGATTGCCGACGTTTCGGCTGAAATCTCGTCCTTACTCAGGATAATCGGTAGTTAGTAAAATATAGATTGGATACTACTGAGGAAGGACGCGATTTGCGTCCGAAACGTCGGCGATCTAAAATAAAAATTAGATCAAGATTGATTAAATTTTTTTCAGATTTCTTTCTTGGCTGCCATCCTATTAATATTTGAAAATTTCAAACTCGAAACGTCGACAATCAAAAAAAAGAAAATCTGATAGAAATTGATTTTATTTTTTTCCTGGCTGCCATTCGCTAACCTTATAACTTAATATTTACTATTGCTCTCTTCATTATTATTGAATGGTTATTTTGAAAATAAAGTATACATTTGACGCTGAATAAAATTATCGGAGAGAATGGTTATACCATCAGATTTATAATTTCCCCCAATGTTTGAGGCAGAGTGTACGATTTCACTTGAAGGCAGGCGGCAGAGGAAATGATTGGTTAAGAGATAATAATTGTGCGGCCTGCCGCACCTGCAATCATTTCTGATTTCCGTTCTAGAGAATGGAAATCGACACTCTCAAGTTCAAAGTCAGTCAGCTCTGACGTCATGTAATTGTACATCTATACAAATTCAGTATTAATCTAATTAATTAAAAAAAAAACAAACACTGTCGTGAATCAACTTATTCTGATGCAATAAATAGGATACTAACAATTAAAATTTTTCTAAAAGAATTTAAGGTTGTCCGGATAGTACCTCGTTAGTGATAATAGAATGTAAATTTTTTTTTAAATAAAATTAAA
Source organism: Euborellia annulipes (assembly GCA_023213315.1). Taxonomy (NCBI): domain Eukaryota; kingdom Metazoa; phylum Arthropoda; class Insecta; order Dermaptera; family Anisolabididae; genus Euborellia; species Euborellia annulipes. The sequence goes on along the minus strand of JAKCPI010017906.1, from coordinate 22,708 downwards.
AATTTGAATGCCAAAATTCCTTATTATAATTTAGTCGTGACCTATCAGAGTTTATAATTGGATTAAGTTAATAATTTAATTACCAAAAATAATAAATGAATGACTTTTGACTTGAGCAGTATTTCACGTAATATAGAACTGGCAACATTGCATTCATCAACTATCTATTTTAAATCTTAAAAGCCTTAAATTTTATTTTATTTAATATATTACAATGATTAATGCAAATCAGTTTAAACACAATGGACGATTTGCGAGAAAAAATATCGTAAAATGGAAAAAAATGTAACTGACAGCGAGAAAAGAGTATTATTTTACGCGACGTTGCCAGACTGGTCTGAGTCTCATTTTTTTAAATATTGGCGACTGCCATTTTGGAGAATTTTTTGACTTTCTTGTTAAAATATTTTTAAAAGACTTCGGCGGAAACTTTTGATTTTATGTTTAACGTATTCCTCGGAAGTGAATTGATAAAATGTAAGTTTTTTTGTTTTTTACTTTTCTCGTACCTCTATATATATGTTAATATATAGAGAGAGAAAGTATTGGTTTCATGTCAAAAATTCGATGTCGAGATTTTGATGGATCTTCACGTTTTGAGGTCCCCTGAATCCAAAAAAGTGGTTTTCGCGACATGGTCCGTCTGTGTGTCTGTCTGTCTGTCTGTCTGTCCGTCTGTCTGTCTGTCTGTGTGTCTGTGAACAAAATATCTCAAGAACGAAAGAGCTAGGAGGTTGAAATTTTATATTTAAGTTAGACACCCCCATGGGACGTGACACGAAGCTTTTGAACCAAAATCGACCAAAAAGTACTAGTACTTTTACTGATGCACTTTTTCAGTTTTTTTCGATTTTCTCAAAATTTGCTCCAACGATTTTTTTTAAAATTCATATATCAACTATTTTTTAGTTGCTCTTTAAAATGTATATTCTCATTTTGTGATTGAAATCTTCTGAAGACCACTTTACTCTTGTACTCCATAGAAAAGATAGGAGAAATGGTTGCCATGGTAACAAAATATAAACATTTTGTCATACTTATAAATTTTACATCTTGAAAATCGAATGTACCATACTGTCGGAAACTAAATACATGTCGACACAAAAAATCTGGCGTGACAGCACAGTACACAACTTTCGATTACCGAAGGTAAGAGAATGTTGTGTGCTGTGCGCCAGTCACACCAGATTTTTGTATCTATTGCAGAGGTGGCTATATAATTTGATATGTGTGCGTTTCGTCGACATTCCCCATAGACTACATGTTAAATTTCAATTGAAAAAAAAATTCGTCTGAATAATCAAGAGTCGCAGGAGCGACTCGTCGCCGAGCATGTGAAAAGCAAAAGAAAGCAAAGAAACTCTTAAGGCTCTAACAGACAGAACGCGAAATTCGCGTCGCTTGGCGTTTTTTCAACGCCGCGAAAGGCCGCGAAATGTTGTATAAGGCAAGACTGTATCATCCCCGTCACACAGGGGGCGAACTTACGCGGCGTAAACGCCCTCTTTCGCGCGACAGCTTTTTCGAGTTGTACAAAATTACAACTCCTTCGCGCGAACAGGCGGAATCATCAAGATGAGTAATGAAATAAAAACTTATAGAGTTAAAAACAATTTGTTTTTTCGCCTCTAACTAAATAAAAAAAGTAAATAATAAAATATGTTTTTTGTTGGCAGCCAATCTATGATTAGTAAAAAGTCCGGAATCGAGGTAATTGAATAGTATTATCTTATTCTGCACCTACAAGCCTCGAAAAATATTTAATCAAAGTTATCATTAATAAAATAAGATTTAAATAAAATCTAATTTTCCCAATGATATTCTATTTCTTTCGTAATATAATACTTTATTTATAAAATATTTATAAATTCATCTAGAATAAAGGTTGTTGGAAACATATACACAATACCGGATCGTACGCCCAGATTACGCTTCCTGTGTGGCTTAGCAAAATCGCCTTTCGCCGCGAAACGCATGCGCGTAGCCTGAGCGACGCGAATTTCGCGTTCTGGTCTCGTTAGAGCCTTTTTAATACTACCATTTAGTTGATATTGCAATAGATGCCAATGGCCCATTGCATTTAGATGGACGAGTCGTCCCTAGACTATATTATCAAGAATGATTTTAAATCCTTAATAAAAGATAGGGACGTGAAAAAATTTTTTTGAGAAACTTTTCTCTTTCTGGGCGAATATCTCAAAAAAGCTTTTAAGATATCGGAGCCAAATTTTTTTTATATTAAACTAGAATAAATAAGGATTATTTTGAGCACGAATTCAAAAAAAAATTCCAGTCCCCAAAAAGAATGACAGAGGCTCAAAGTTGAGATTTTGCCGATTTCGGAAGGTCAAAAGTTAGTCTCTTATTTTTCCTTTTTTTTTCTTTTTTTTCTTTTTTTTTCTTTTTTTTTCATTCTTTTCTTCAATTTTCAAATTTTTAGACAAAGCTACAGGTTTCCCTGCTGGACCGATTTGGATGAAATTTAAAATACAAATAGATACTATCAAAAACCCGATACCTTTGATATAAAATTTCATTTTGGATCAAAAGTGACTTTTTGAGAGGTATTCAAAATTTCAAATTTGTCCTATCTTTAACATGGCGAAAAGACAATTTTGACTATTTTGCTCCCTGATGACGTCATCTAGGAACATATATATTAATATTAGTAATTTTCATCCCTAATGGAATAACAATTTTTAGGATAAATCCATTCAGATAGAAATACAATAGATTAACGTGATAAGAAGAAGTGCTACCAACATAAAAAAATAAAAAACCTAAAATTTTATAAAATTTGGTGAAATCCTATGTTTATCGTTTTGAATAGATACCAAACGATGTATTTACATCCTACCAACATAACAAATATAAAAAACTTAAAATTTTATAAAATTTGGTGAAATCCTATGTTTATCGTTTTGAATTAATACCAAATGATGTATTTATTTTTTACTGTTTGGAATGCATATTAAAATATCTATTCATGGGATAACTTAATATTTAATAAACAAAAATTATTAAATAATATTTAAATGCAATATTTCACAAAAAGAAGTGAAATCTCAGCCAAAAACATCGGAGATGCAAAGGGGCGCCTCGCATTATTTTTGCCCAGCGTCGAGGTGAAATCAAAAGAATGCGCCTCGCTTTTCTGATTTATATAAAAGCGAGGATATATGAAACAAATAAAATTCTGTAGGGGTTTTATTTAAGGTTGTTCGGACATTAAAGCACTTTGGTAGATTAAAAGCTAATTTTTTAATATGTTATTAATCACTATCAAATACGTATAAAATAAAATTTTGAAGCAGATCTGACACAGGGTTATCGTGTAATTAATTTTTAAAAAATTGAAATTTAACATGTAGCCTATGGGGAATAACGACGAAACGCACACATATCGAATTATATAGGCATCTGTGCAAATTATACAAAAACAAAAAAAAACTTATATTTGATCAATTCACTTCCGAGGAATACGTTAAAAATAAAATCAAAAGTTTCTGCCGACCGCTTTTAAAGATATTTTAACAAGAAAGTCAAAAAATTCTCCAAAATGACAGTCGCTAATATTTAAAAATAATGAATTCTCGAGAGTCAGACCAGCCTGGCAACGTCGCATAGCATAAGTGTCTTATCTCGCTGTCAGTTACATTTTTTTTCCCATTTACGATATTTTTTCTCGCAAATCGTCCATTGTGTTTAAACTGATTTGCATTAAACATTGTAATATATTAAATAAAATAAAATTTAAGGCGTTTAAGATTTAAAATAGATAGTTGATGAATGCAATGTTGCCAGTTCTATATTACGTGAAATACTGCTCAAGTCGAAAGTCATTCATTTATTATTTTTGGTAATTAAATTATTAACTTAATCCAATTATAAACTATGATAGGTCACGACTAAATTATAATAAGGAATTTTGGCATTCAAATTTTTAATTTTATTTAAAAAAAAAATTTAGATTCTATTATGACTTACGATGTACTATCCGAACAACCTTAAGTGAAAATATTTCCTCGCTTTTATATAAATCAGAAAAGCGAGGCGCATTTTTTTGATTTCACTCGACGCTGGGCAAAAATAATGCGAGGCGCCTCTTTTTGCATCTCCGATGTTTTTGGCTGAGATTATCTATACAAAAATAACCATCAAAATCCGTCAAGTAGTTTCAGAGTAAATGCATTGAAAAATAAAACCCCCATCAAAATCCGTTAAGAACTTAAATGGATTAAAAAGAAAAAGTTAAAATTAGAAATCTCCCAATTATTATTCTATAATTAATTATATTTATATTAAATTTTCAATAAATGAATTGAGTATTTAAAAATCATCAATAATTAAACACGTGGCAGCCGAGAGCTTAGCAATGGCTACATCCTTCTTTTTTTATACACTTTGCCTTTAATAAGGCAAAAACGGAACAAATAACAGTTATTAGAACAAGTTAAAGTGTAAATTAATTTTCCTAAATTAATAATTGTGGGAGTTGGTTAATGCAATTAGATTAAACCGGTCTTCTAGATCACAAAATATGAATAATCTAATCAAAGCCTGCTGGACGAGATTTCGTCGTGACTCATCATATCCGATGGATGGATGGAAGAGCGCACAAGGCCAGGGGGGCATTTTTCAAACCATTTATTATAAGAAACAAAATTTTTAAGGAAGTTAAAATTTCCGGTAGTATTATAAAAAAGGAAATTATTTAGGTGTGGAATGCATACTTTCTTTTTTTTTTTTTCACCAAATCTTAATTGAAAAAATCAAACCCATGGGTGTTAAATTTGAATTAGGTCCCTGAAAGGTAGGCAGCCCAACTTATTTCTTTTGATTTAGTCAAGGTAGGATCAAAATCTCACTAAAAAGAAAAAACATGATTATAATTTATACGTGAACAAGTCTCACTTCAAAAATCAAAGAGCCGAAAGCGGGCGGAGCTGCTAGTAATATTAGTGAGATTTAATTATTATTGAAGGAATTTTTTAATCATAGACCTGTAGATACTGTACAGTGCAGTATTTATAATTTTAATAAATTTAATAAATACATTAGCCCTCGGGGCCTGGTGTGGAGGTTAGCGTGCTAACCTCGTATACCAAACGTGCCTGGACCCTAATATAGATAAATTCAATACAACTGTTATCGTAAATGTCTTATATGGCCTGGGTTGCCGAAAAGACAGTGTGAATGTGTGTGTGAATGAGAAAAAGTGTGAAGCCCACGGGGCGTGGTGTAGAGGTTAGCGTGCTAACCTCATATACCAAACGTCGCGGGTTCGGACCCCCAGGCAGTCCGATGATTTTATTTAAGCCATTTGGATACCAGATGGCTTAAATAAAAATGCCTGGACCCTAATATATATAAATTCATAAATAACGGTTATCGTAAATGTCTTATATGGCCTGAGCTGCCGAAAAGACAGTGTGAATGTGTGTGTGAGTGTGAGTGTGAATGAGAAAAAAGTGTGAATGTTTAAAAGAAGAAAAAAGTGTGAATGTTTTTTTTTGAAAAAAATAAAAAAATAAATACATTTGTGAGATTCAGTGGCGGATCCAGAGGTGTTTTTCAGGGGGAGGGGGAATCTGGTGTGACTCGACGCACAGCACACAATTTTTTGTTAATTTCGATAATTTAAAGGCGCATTCTGTACTTGTTTGGCAGAATATAAAACAAATCAAATTTTTAAGTATCAATTTTTAAAATTTTACATTAAAAATACATTTTTTTTCCAAAAAAAAAGTATTTTTTTTAAATCTCAGGGGGGTAATCACCTCCTTTACCCCTCCTGCATCCGCCCTTGGTGATATTTAACTTTTCTCTTTATAACACATTCACTCTTTAACTACATTGTGCGTCAAAAATAACGTAATATTTTGTTTCTTCTTAAAAATACCTGTTCTAATCTCCCTTATTGATACCGTAATTTATTAAACATTTAAAATGAAATATATTATGCATTTCTAAGTAAATTTAACACAAATCCATATCATTTTAATAAATAATTACAATTTAAATAAAACAAAGACAAAAATGTCGATTTTTATTTTGAGGGTCAAATCAACATAATATCGATATGTTTTGTTGGTTATTAATTCAAAATTTTGTTTTTATAACAATTTCCAATAAAATTGACAAAGAAAAGAAACTGATATGAAAAGATTAAATTTAAAATTTTAGAAATTTGGCGTTAATAAAAAAAAATCTCGACATTTTTGTCTTTATTTTATTTAAATTGAATTTAATTGATTAAAATGATATGGATTTGTGTTAAATTTACTTAGAAATGTTTAAGATATTTCACATTAAATGTTTAATAAATTACAGTGTCATAGATAGATTAGAAGAGGTCTTTTAAAGAAGAAACTTAGTGTTCCACTATTTTTGACGCATAGTGTACTTGACGGATGGGAGGCGGTATTTTTCAAATTTCACAATGGTAGTTTTAAGAATAGGCTATATTTTAAAAACAATGCCCACCGAAAGTGGATTGTACAGCTAGTTTCTTCTAATTGAATCCTTCCATCTACCCTTTGTGTAGGCTATATTATTTCTAAATAATAAGATAAAAGATCTCGGGTCATCCAGTAGGTGGATCCTAAATAAATAAATTTTTTTTTTTTTTTATATAATAATTAAACTGTATAATATTCAAATGAAGAAATTTATAACTTTGCTTACGAAATGAAGTAGAAAGATTTAAGATTTTGAATTTTTGATAAATTAAAGGTGTTATATAAAGAGTGTGTTGGCAATTTAGTGTTGTTAATTAAAAGCCAAACTCTTTGAGTTGGGTGTCAAAGGTCGGCTCCCCGTCCATCCTAAACAAGCTATTCAAAGTGGAATTATTTATGGCAGGGCTCCTGTGGTCATCTGGTTGGCTAGTCACGACGTGTTTGTTTGTTCGCCTTATATGTGCTTCTACTGTATATATATATAAATCGAGATCGTATTTCAAGGAAATCATCAAAAGAATGCAAATAATTCAACATTTCAATAGCCCGCATTCAAATACAGGTTGTGAAATACCGAGAAAGACAGAGAGGTGAATAAAATTGCAACAAAAAAACAGATCGCGCTTCCCAACCTGAAAGAGAGTAATTTATATTGAATACAAGCGGAATCTAAATGACCTTAGATGCCGTAAAAAAAAAAATATAAAATTTGATCAAAAATTTATTTATTTCATTAATTATATGATACTAATTGAGAGATTTAATTTCCAATTTTTTTTTTTTTTTTTTTTTTTTGTTTGGATTCAGAAACTATTAAACGAATTTTGATGGGCTTTTTAAATTATTTTATAAGTCTTGTCATTTTACATACAGTATATGGACCCTGTTACGCAATTATGTGTCAAGCGCCAGGAACGGTGATTTGAGAAAATTAACATTAAAGTTTTTCTGCTTTAAATTGTTTTTTTTTTTTTTTAAACATTCACACTTTTCTCTCATTCACACTCACATTCACACAGTCTTTTCGTCAACTCAGGCCATACAAGACTTTGACGATAACCGTTATTTATGAATTTATCTATTATTGGGGTCCAGGCATTCTTATTTAAGCCATTTGGTATCCAAATTAAATTGTTTTGATTGGATTATATTATCATTTTTTTTTGTCAATTGTGCAAGTAAATACTGTAATTATTCCAGATATTCATAAATTATCTCTAAAGAAACGACTAATTTAGAGAATAAACAATAAAATATAAAAAATTATTATTGCAAAATACTCTAACAATTGCAAGTCCAATTATATTTGTAAAAATGCTTCAGAGTCTCTTGACACATGATTGCAAATTAATCTATGCACTATTTATATTAATAAAATAATTTTAGGTTTATAATTCAAAAATTAAAACGGAGATATTATTAAAGTTCTTTTATGGTTATATTTAATACTAGTAGCATAGAAACTTTTTATCAAAATTACATTAATCAATTTTAAATAGTATTAATATATTAAAATTAAATACAAAGTGATAACAAAATTTTCTCATCAATTAATTCCTGAATGGAAGTGAACATGGCAACAGTAAATCAAAGTTATAATAATGAAATCGACTTAATATTATTTATTTTGTTGTCTTTTCGAAATCGCACTGATCCTCATCTTCATTATCAGGAATAATATCTAAAAATTATATTTTGACATCTACGAATTCAGAGTGTTATGAAATACTTGTATTAAATTTCAACAACTAGAATATATAAATTTGAAATAAATTAAATCCTACTAAACAATAGTTATGCTGGTGTTCATAATTGAAAATACTTAAACCGCAGCAATTAATATCTCAAACGTATGTTGTTTACGATGTCTTTCACTTGACGCATAAATGCAAAATCAAAATTCTGCATTGAAATATTGTAAAAATAATTTTAAGCTTTTACATTAAATATAAATTTTTTTAAAGACATATTTCATAAAAAAAAAATACTATTAATTATAGCATTTGAAACAATGTTCCGTGCTTAACTCAATTTTGAATTTTTTTGGCGCTTGACACACTAATGCATAACAGGGTCCATATATATTAGCGATAAAGTAGGTAGTAGACGAGTTGAATTGTGAATTTCAATTTACGCTTACTTCTTCCCCCTTCAAATACGCATTAATAAGATGAATAATAATCAATTTTCCCACATTAATTTTATTATTTTACCTAACAAACACAACAAAAATATTTGTCAATCGATTTAAAAAAACAAAACTGGTTGAATTCCCACGCAAGGACAACAATAATAATATTTTTGTTTTTTCTTTAATATTACAATCACTTGTCCTCTTCTTCTTCTGTGAAGTCACGCCTAAAGAGAGCCCTCCTCCTCCTCCGCAAGAGATGAAGCAATCTAAAGGTCCTAGTAAAAATAAATATAAAAAAATATTATTATTGATTAAGTTTTTATAAATATCATCTCTTTCTCACTTGTTCTTACTTCTTAACAAATAAGAATTTATTCCTTTTATCTTTCAACATCTTTTTTTTGGATGGGAATTGGTACAGGAACAGAAAAACTTTATTTTCTCAAATCTCGGTAACTGGCGCTTGACACATTAATGCGTAACAGGGTCCATATTATGTATCTTTTATAAAAGCATAAAAATATAGGCTATTAGGGGAACGGCTGTTAGACTAGCCTGCCATCTATTGCAAGAATGCTGAACTAATTTAACAGTTGATTTTTAAATAAATCATCTAAGCTTATTTTAAAAATTGCTGATTAATATGTGATTAATAATAACAATAAATTCATTTTTAAATTAAAAAAAAATTAAAGATTATTGGGACAGATTGTTTTTTTGTATTTGCTTGATAACAAAAAAATTAATTACGATAATTTTTTAATATTTATTTATTTACTTTTATTTATATATGGTTCCTTTCCCTCCCCTTCTAGGGGTTTGGGATACAATTTATACAAATTTTTTTTTTTTTTTATATACAATATAATAAATATTTATTTATTTCTTCTTCCTTTAAATTTTTCTTTTTCATGTCTCCGTCTCCCGACTGTTCTCCAAGACCCTCCAAAGTTCTGTCATTTGTCTCTTTGGTCCCTTTCTTATTTCCGACGCCCAGTCATCTGTCTTTTTTAGATTTTCTTCTTTTTTTTTGTAGCTAGTCTCGCGTGTCCCCGTCCAGTAGTTCCCTTATTTTGTTGCATGTCATCAGGTGTACTAAAGTTTCGTCGTCTTGGTCGCAGAATCTACACCCGTCCATCGTCCTCCTATGTCGTTTCCACATCTCAATCTTGTCCAAGTCCTTTTCCCATGTTCCTTCAAGTCCAGTCTTGTCAGGTAGTCTTCCAACATTATATCTCTTTTTATTAGTCTGTAGTACGGGCAGTATGTCGATGTATTTATCCTTGTCCAAAGCCTTTGCGTCTCCTGGACCCTCACCGTAGTGAGAATCTCAGAGAACACCCTAGCAACATTGACACCCGTTCCCGCCGATATCAGATCTCGAAGTATGCTTCTGCGGACTTCTCCATGCTAGTTTTCATCCACTCCAGAGGTTCTCCGTTAGCAGCTCTGCCAAGATGGTGCCGAAAGCAGATCCTCGGCCATTGGTCCTCTTCCATATCCATTAAATTCAATATATATTTCCATTTTTTTTTTTGGAGAATATTATTTTGCACACTTCTCCATCTTCCATAAGTATTCGGGCGTATTCTTCTTTAATCCCAGTGCTGACTTCATGAAGCCTGCCATGATTCGGTCCAATTCATCTTCCATGGATTTTCCCCACACTTCCGAGCAGTACAGCAACAAAGGCATCAGTTCGGTGTGGAACAGATATAATTTCTTCTTTATGTTCAGCACACATCATCTTTTCGCAATTCCCCATAGTTGGCTTGCTATTTTCTTTCTGAATTTCTCTGTTTTTTTAAAAGTGTTTTTGCCTTGGGAAAACCAACATCCCAGATATTTATAATCTTTCACTACTTCAATGTTTGCACTGTTTAATTTCCATCGGTTGAGAGTCAACCTTAATTAATTAATAATAACAATAAATTCATTTTTGAATTTAAAAAAAATTAAAGATTATTGGGACAGATTGTTTTTTTGTATTTGCTTGATAACAAAAAAATTAATAACGATAATTTTTTAATAAGTCATTAAAAAAATTATAGCTCGATGTCTCAATAATCTCTTATGAATTTAATTCATTTAAAAAAAAAACCGCATTGAAAAATTCCTTATAATAGTCTAGTTTTTTTTTTAAGTACGTTTAGACGTCGCCCCTGAACCCCCTTAAACCTAAAAAAAATAAAGTTGCGAGATAGTCTAAAGGAATTTGAATGCGTGAAAGGGGGAGGAGGAGGAGGGGGAGGGGCATTCATCACTGTCTATCTCTCATACTGTATGAATGAATGAATGGTGGGGACTTTCTAAGGACCAGAGGGTTCAAGGCCCGTCCTTTCTGATGCAACATAGGGAAAGAGAGAAGCCTTGATAAAATATGCAATTAACCATCCACCCACCCACTATTAATACAATTACGAAATATAAATTGATTTGACGAATATCTCTTATGTGTTGTTTTGTAAATAATTAAAGTCTCAAGGTGAATCATTTAAAAAAAAAAAAAAAAAAATACATTAAGAATTTCATTTTGCAAGATGTTACATATATTCTTATGATTTGATTATAATGATTATATAAACTTATTGAGGTCTCCTAGCTGGGGGTCCGAAATTTTTCAAATATTGGGTACACTGAGCGACCAATTAAAACGTAACACTTTGTTTCTTCTTAATCTACATGATACTGTAATTTATTAAACATTTGATATGAAATTATTCTAAACATTTCTAACAAGGGGACGGCCAAGTGAGTATATCACGGATTCGTTTGAAAAAAATTGAGATTATACTTTGAGCCAAAAAAATGTTCACGTGTTTCGGCGTTTTACTCCATAGAGCCCCGATTGGCCAAAAAAATAAATAAATACCGAAAAAAATTTTCGCGCTTTCAAGTAGTTTCTATTTGAAACATTACGTAACAGTCAGCTGTGGCTAGGCTGGTAGCGTAGCCGAATGATAAGTATTTTGTCCCGGGTTCGAACGACGGAGTATGTAATTTTTTTTTTTTTTAATCTTTTTATGATATTGTAACAAACAATATATTTAAAACTGTTTCATATTATTTTTTTTAGTAATTAAATTTTAAAATTTTGTTAAAATTGTTTTTCGAGTTTATTTATTACCTTAAAACTAAAATTTAATTTAAATACATGAAGAAAATATCATTTATTACAGTATTTAAATATATGAAGAAATAAGGAAGGCATAAAATAATCCATTAATTAAATAAATACATGAAATTAATAAAAAATTTATTTGCTTATATTTGATAAAAAAAAAATTATGTACAGTCAAGCGAATATAGATAAATAACTTACTTCTTTTTTAATTTACTTGTACACTTACCCCACACGAAGTAGGGTGATATATATAAGTCATAAAAACATGCAAAACAAATAAGTAGGCGACAATTAGCGCAGTTTATAAGGACATTTAAAAAAATTTTAAAATTTAATTACTAAAAAAAAAAAAATAATAAAATATGAAAAAAAATAATATGAAACAGTTTTAAATATATTGTTTGTTACAATAACATAAAAAGATAAAAAAAAAAAAAAAAAAAAAAATGCAAACTCCCGTCGATCGAACCCGGGACCACATACTTACCAGTCGGCTACGCTACCAGCCTAGTTACTTTAAAGATGTTTATTCAGCAATAATTTTTACAAGAGAATTTTTTTAAACATAAACTAATTTACATCGTATATTATTTCCCCATTAAGCTTAATGGGCCCATGTCGGGCTCTCTAAGTGTCCTATTTTTCTATTCATGATTAATATTATTTATTTACACTTATCATTATTATTATTATTATTAATATTTTCAGTTAGTACATATTAATTTGTTCTTATTTTTTTCAGGAAAAAGCCGATGAAACCTGTCTTCATTACTATCCCCTTTTTTTTTTTCCCTCTTTCATTCCCAGATTCATTCAATCTTTCATACATAGCTATATACATACATTCATTCATTCATCTCATTCTCTTATATACTAAGCTTATACTAGATATATATACAATTATATACAAGTTTTTCTGTTTATTGACTTATTATTTTTGTTTCACTTTGGTTAGCCACCTCCGCTTTGATGTATTTACTGTTTTAGACTATTTATAATTGAGATTTCTAAGTATGTATATGAACACGTCGTCTAATATTCCTCAATCCAGAAATATTTCCTTCTCTTCACCGTCTCCTTGGGTGCATCTTTTTTTGATATACATTGTCTCGAACCTCCACCTGCGGTCTGGGTCGACCCCTTGAGGTGTGGTTCATATACGCTACCAGCCTAGCCACAGCTGACTGTTACGTAATGTTTCAAATAGAAAACCACTGAAAGCGCGAAAATTTTTCGGTATTTATTTATTTTTTTTTTGGCCAATCGCGGCTCTATGGAGTAAAACGCCGAAACACGTGAACATTTTTTTGGCTCAAAGTATAACCTCAATTTTTTTCAAACGAATCCGAGATATACTCACTTGGCCGTCCCCTTGTAAGTAAATTTAACACAAATCCATATCATTTTAATAAATAATTACAATTTAAATAAAACAAAGACAAAAATGTCGAAATTTTTTTTTATTAAATTAATTAAAATAACTAGCCGCAAAGCCCGCTTGCGGCGGACCCTCGCCTTTTCTTCTTAATTATGGAAAGAATTTTTTTTTTTTTTTTTTAAGCATTCATACTTTTTTCCATTCACACTCACACTCTACACACAGTCTTTTCGGCAACTGCACATTCAAGAAATTAAAACAATCACTGAATTAAGCATTGAGGTGATGTCACCTCCACCTTATTCACCGGACCTAGCGCCGTGTAACTTCCACCTATTTCCTGGTGTGAAAAAAGAGCTTCGGGGCCGTCATTTTCAGAATGATCGAGAGATAAACAACAAAATTTCGGGTACCGTATATACGAAACAAACTTTCAAAAAGGGGCTTCAGGGAGTGTTTTCAACAGTGGACTGGATCGTTGGATTTGGTCCGAGGGAGATTACTTTGAAGGTCTGTGATGGAATTTGAATAAAAGTAAGCAGAATTTTCAAGTAAAAAAAATAATTCCTGTTATTTTTTGACGCCCCTCGTATCTTACTTTAAAATAAATATCGTAAGGATTGCGAACCAAGACGAAGCTCGAGTAATTAGATGATTGTGGAGACCGCCCAGGGTTTTTAAGAGAAAATGCAAGGGTTCAACCTATTAAATTAAAGTGGATTGTTAATTTCTTCTTTAATGATTTCAATGAGATTGGAATGTTGATTGAATGGTTAATTTTATAAAAACCGGTTTGGAAATTATCACCGGATTTTTTTTTCCAATAGAGTGTAAATTGCAGAGCAAATCCAAGAGTGAGTGATAAACATCACCTTGAAATAAATAATAATTTTTAATAAAAGTATAAAAATTACTTATATGATTGACCACACTCATGCTTCTTGCCTTTTCTGCGTGTGATTATTTCATTGATTTTTACTTTCTCGTTTAGAGAAAATTATTGTAATCGTAAAAAAATTCGACTTCGAGATTTTGATGTTTCTCCACGTTTTAGACCTCCCTGAGTCCAAAAAAACCATTTTTGGCATTATGTCTGTGTGTGTGTGTGTGTGAAACACGATTGCTTAAAAACCAAAGCAGCTAGATCGATAAAATTTGGTATATGCTCCTTACACTAAAATTGTAGATTTCTATCAACTTTTGGAGTAAATACGTCACTTGGAAGTAGTACTTTACTTAAAAAGTTTTTTCAAAATTTTGAAATTTTCAATTTTTTTGTTATATTATGATAAAATACTCTATTTTAAAAAGTTTTTATTCTTTGACATTTTTACGAAAACTGAATAGTTTTTGAAATAATCACAGAAGAAATGAAATTTCGTTAATTTTGATAAAAAATCAAAACAAAATCATACAGGTGTCATTAAAAAAGGGTAAATATAAACAAATGAATTTGTTTCACAAATTTTGTTTCACAAATTCATTTGTTTATATTTACCCTTTTTTTAATGACACCTGTATTTTTGTTTTGATTTTTTATCAAAATTAACGAATATTTTCTATTTCTTCTGTGATTATTTCAAAAACTATTCAGTTTTCGTAAAAATGTCAAAGAATAAAAACTTTTTAAAATAGAGTATTTTATCATAATATAACAAAAAAATTGAAAATTTCAAAATTTTTGAAAAAACTTTTTAAGTAAAGTACTACTTCCAAGTGACGTATTTACTCCAAAAGTTGATAGAAATCTACAATTTTAGTGTAAGGAGCATATACCAAATTTCATTGATCTAGATGCTTTGGTTTTTAAGCAATCGTGTTCACACACACACCCAGACGTAATTCCAAAAGAATATACGAGAAAGTCTCGGGGAAGTCAATCCCCATATTTTTTATATTTTATATTGTATTTTTAGAGGAAACTTTCATAGTTTAAGTCTAGTGATTAAAACAATGAAATAATCACATAACGATGAAAAGGGGCTCTAGACTTTAAATTGGATATAGGAGACGTTTCAGGACGATTAATTGATGAAAATTGTGATTAGCGTCGAAGATTGTTTTTTTAATTAAATAAAAGTTTTTTTATTTAATTTCCTTGGCTGCTACGTCTCCTATATCCAATGAAATAATCATTTGTTGCAAACACATTGAAAGGGACACAGTCCCATAGCCGTATTGGATGGGCTCTAACTTTGCCACTCACTGTACATATTTGTATTATATTTGAAGCATTTGAAGCTGATAATATTATTTGAAAAAGATATTAAAAAGAGCCAGGCAGTTATGTTTATTTCTTTTATTGATTCAAATTAGGGCTGACGTTTCAAGTCATTTGGTACGATCAGAGAGCCAAGATAGTGTCAACAATTAAATCTTCTTTGGGTTATTTTGAGCATTGCTTCAAGGGTGGCTGTGATGTGATTATAATAGAGGGATGAAGTTATCAGCCAAATTGGAATGCTCGAGGTTCAATAAAACTCCCAGAATAAGACGTTTCGGCCTGAATTTATTTGGCCATCTTCAGTTAATGGAAATTATACACATATCGCAAAGCGCACATGTGACGATTGAACCAGGATCTGTCAAAAATCAAATTTATTTGGTTCGTACAAAATTAGATGCATTTTACATTTTTTTCCGCCTCTTTTTTGGAAAAAGAGATTTTTTTCAGGCTGCAGAAAATTCAAATTTATCGAGAGCCACAAATAATCCTTTAAAGAGCCGCAGTTTGGCCACCCCTGTTATATAATTTAAATATTATTTTATTTTTGTATTTAAAAAAAAATATTATCTTGTTAATATTTAAAAAAAAAATGTACTATATATACATGAATATAGAATGAAAAATATTAAACTTCGGTTGTTGATCTATTAGCTCTTCATAGTAATAATGGAATTATTAACAATCTAGGAATAAATAAAGAATAATCAAAATAAAATTGTATAAAAGCAGGGGGACCTGGCCACAGAGAAAAGCAGTCACCAAGATCATTACAGTGAAGCAATGTCAACCACGGGGAACCTGTGGAACGTTCCACTGTTGCCGTCGGTACAATAACAATTAAATCAATATATATGTTAAAACACCTAATAATTAAAAAAAAATATCTAAAAAAAAAAAGAAGTGAAAATGGCCACAAAAATTAAATATAAATATTTTGGCGCCCTCAATAAATGTCAAAATAAAAGATAAAATTTGCACTGATCAGCAAATATAAATAATAAAATAAAAAATTACCTGCTGTTGATGCACAGGAATCGGTGATTCAGCTACATTTTGATAAAGTAACAATGACATATAAACGAGCACAGTTAAAATTGTCACCACTTGTAAAAGACGTTTTATCATCCAAGCAACACTCATCATTAGTAGATAAAGGTGATTCTATTAATTATCCGTAAGACACACTCTCTCTCAACACACTTATATATATAGGTAATAACAACATGTTGAATGCAATGGAAGAGTGCATTCAACTTAACATGTGATTTTGTTGTTGTTGATGTGCATTGAGCGCATCGTTGTTTACTGCCAAAATCAAACTGGCTGAGTTGTGAGTTGTTCAACTCAAGTAGAAAAACCAGGAGAAAAGGAGTTCGATTGTGTCTCTATCTGGTGAGAGAAAAGTAAGGTTACAGTACGCATGCGCAAAAGAATCTTTTCTCCTTTCATATACTATATGATTCTCTCCTTAAAAATTAAAACACCTTTCAATTCTGATTTAATCATTATCATAATAAAACATCTGGAGCAACTAACTTAATCAGGTATTTATATCATTTATAATACAGGATTTACTATCTTGAAGTAGAAATACATCTTCACATTTATCGTTTATAACATTATCTTGAAATTTAAAAAAACTCACTGTCAGTCATTTCGATCAAATAATACTAAATTTTTTTTTAAACCTAGTTAAATATTTGTAAGATTACGAAAATTAAAAATTAATTTATTAATTAGTAAAATTTAATTTTTGTAATTTATAATAAATAATTTTAATGAACTTTCCTTCACCCCTCCCCCAATTCAATAATTAAATTTTGACTTGTCAAAAGTTACTAGCTACTAGCTTTTTAAACTTAAAATTTGTTTTTGTGGTTTCTTAAAATTTATTTTTGTGTTTTTTTTCAAGACAAACTAATGCCCTTTTTATTTCATATATTCCCTAGATTGTCCCTTCATAGGGGAGTGTCTTTAAATACTTGAAAAAGTTACATCAAAATTTTACATTTTTATTTTTTATCATTTTTAATGTCAACTAATCCAAACAAACGTATAGCTGTAAAATAAATATTTATTTTAAACTCTTCTTTTTTATTATCTTATCAGAATTTTTCTTTTGTCATGCAATTTAAACGAGCTCCTCCTCAAATTTCTTGATAATAATTCTTTCACACTCTCTACTCGTTTTAATCATTCTAATTAAATTGCTAATTATTATTTGCAGAGAGCGTCAAGAGCGGAGGAAAAAAAATGACTGAAAACAATTCCTCTTCGGCCGTTTTAGAAATTTCAGCTTCAGCTGAATGCAAATTAAATCGCCAGGACAGCAAAGACAATGATTACATCTCGAATTGCAGCAATTCGTTAGAATCATTTGTAAGTGATATAATTATTTTTTGTAAAATCTTTATTATTGCTTGTATTTTATTGTTTTAGTCTATATTAATAAAATAGGATATAAAGGAAATATTTATATATAAATTTAGGATCTTTCATAAGACCAGGCCATTCGTTGATGTTCTGTTTCTCTAATTATTATTTTTATAATACCATATTAATTAATTTTTTTTTAGGTGGCTTCCCCTTCGATAGACAGTTTCTCGACAATTCCAGATCAGGATTTCTCCCTGAATGACTCCAGGGATCTCCAAGTGCACGTCGATAACCCACATAAGCATGTTGACACCCTCGAGACTTATATCACATTTAGAATCACTACTAAGGTATTAAACGAATTTCATGATTCAAATATGTAGTAGGATAAATAAAAGGCCAATCGGGTATGTTTCTTTCTTTATAATATAACCCACAGCGACGTTTCGGTCGACTATACAATCATCTTCATGGCTAGGGTTCAGTCAACAGAAAAACCCTCTTATGTTCTTTTTTCATACAATTCATTACTATCTCTCAGACATTCAGCGTCTGTCAATTTGAAAATATATCATATTGACTGACGCTTTTCTGTTGACTGAGCCCTAGCCATGAAGATGGTCACATAGTCGACCGAAACGTCGCTGAGCGTTCTATAATAAAGAAAGAAACATCACTGCTTGGTATTTTATTTATCGTATATACATATTGATTCAGCTATTCACCTCGCTATCATAATTCAAATATCTTATTTATTTTCCTTTTCTTCGCAGACAACAAGAGCTGAATTTGAGGAAAACGAATTCGTCGTTCGCCGTCGTTATAAGGACTTTATTTGGTTAAGACAAAAACTCGTTGAGGCATTTCCCACCCATCTTGTCCCAGTAATTTTATATCAACATTTGCTTATATTATATTTTATTTAACCTTTTTCTATTTTTAGGTATTGCCTGCAAAGCATTCCCTGTTAGCTCATTTAGATCGGTATTCCAAAGACTTTATATGTGCCAGAATGGCGTTACTGAATCAATTCCTAAATCGTATTGTCAATCATGAAGTACTTAGTTTTAATCCAAGTGTCAAAGTTTTTTTAACTGCTAAACCTGCAGTAAGTATCCTTTTATATATATATATTTATATATGTTAATACATAGAGTGAAAGTATTGGTTGCATGCCAAAAATTCGATGTCGAGATTTTGATTGATATACACGTTTTTTGATGTCCGCTGAATCAAAAAAAGTGGTTTTCGCAACATGCTCTATCTGTGTGTCTGTGAACAAAATATCTCAATATAAATTGTATTTCTTGAATTCAAATGTACCGTACTGTCGGAAACTAATTATATGTCGACACAAAAAATCCGGTGTGACAAGCACAGAACACAACTTTCTCTTGCTGAAGGGTAAGAGAAAGTTGTGTGCTGTGCGACCAGTCACACCAGATTTTTATTCATTACGACAAGCAAAAGAAATTTAAAAAGGTTAATGCTAATTTGTTTTTTGTTGTCGGGTAGTTTCGTAGCATAGAAAAATGTATATATATGTATCTTCAGCAGATAAAGAAACCATGAGCATGTCGTTTATTTGAAAGTCGTTTTTTGTACACAAACTCGATTTTTTGCCGATACCAAGAAAACCATTTGTTTTACTAAAAAAATGTCAAGGAATTTTTTTTTAGTAAATTGAATGCTCTTCAAAAAATTTCAAATGACTTTTTTTGATGGGCCTACCGTTAAAGAGTTACGGATTTTAATAGTCTGAATTTAGGGGAAACCGATGAAATTGGACCTACTGGCGGGCCAGGTAATGGTTGTCCAATCTCTAAAATTTTGTAATTTTTAGTTTCATAAAGGAACAAAATGAGGGGTACGTGTTTTTTCAGATTTCGAATTTTTATTTTTAACCATTTAAAAACATGGCCCACTAAAATACATGGTGAGGCATAAATATTTAGACGATTTAAGAAGGTCAAAAAAAGTAATTTACATAATAAAAATTACATGATTGGGAAGTCCATCAGAAAGCTTTTTATGTGAGTGCTGTTGTTTAAAAAATAACATCCCTGAGATGGGCTCCTTTCTTCTGAATGCAAATCTCTGCACTTTGAAAGAATCAAAAGTATTTGTCAGCATTTCTAATGGAATCTGTTCAATAGCAGTCATAATTGATTCCTTTAAATGTTCTATGCTGTGAGTTTTTGTCTCGTACTGTACATTTTGTTTTAAATATTCCCATAAGAAAAAGTCCAATATACCGATGCTTCGACAACGAAACGCTGACTTTACGCTCGTTGTGGTTTCGACTTATGTAAACAATAAAATTAATTACTTTTTTTGACCTTAAATCGTCTAAATATTTATGCATCACCCTGTACATACTATATTACTTGGACCCTGTTATGCAATGGTGTGTCAAAGACCAAAAAATTCAAAATTGAGTTAAGCACGGAATATTGTTTCAAATGCTTTAATTAATAGTATTTTTTATGAAATATGTCCTCAAAAATATATATTATATTTAATGTTACTTGCACAATTGACAAGAAAAATTATATAGAATCCAATGTAAACAAAAAACTTTATTGTTGATTTTCTCAAAACTCGATGTTTGGTCTTTGACACACCATTGCATAACAGGGTCCACTTAGCCTCTTTTCTCTTTTCTTTTTACATTACTATATGATCTACTCAACTATTTGATATATTTTACTTAAAAGATATTTTTTTTTTAGGAATTTTCAATTCATCGTAAAATTGGATCTCGCCAGGGACTCATTAGTCGTTTTTCATCTTCTTTTCAAAATCTGGCAAATGTTTATATATTAAAAACAAAATCCCCTGAATTTGAATCGATAAAGGCATATATTGAAACATTAGGGGAGAAATTATCATCTATTGATAAAATCGGTCAAAGGATTCACCGGGAGAGTCAGGATTATTCACAAGACATGAATCATCTGCATCCTATTTTGACTTTGTGGTCGGCATCAGAGCCTCATTTAATCAGAGGGCTATCAGCGATGGCTTCGGCTATTGAAAAAAATGCTCAGGCGCATAATCAACTCATTTCTTCTTATGGTTCCAATGTAGAACAGGTACGCAAGTGTCACTACACTATATCATAGAAAAAAACAATAAATTTGTTATTTTACAAAATAAATTTTATTTTAAGTCAGGTATTGAATATTAATATCTGATAGAGTTCTCGAAATCTGTTTAACTAATTGCTACGATGACTCGGTTTTCTTTTTTCCAGCCCCTTAAAGAGTATTTGTTATATTTGGATGCTATCAAAGAAGCTTTAAATCGGCGCGATTATATAGAAATCGAATATGAGATTACAGTTGAAGAATTAAATAAAAGGAGATTAGAAAAAGATCAGGTAAAATAAACATTTAAATCTTTACAGACCCATCGAAGTCTGGAAAATTCTGACCTTAACAGATAAGATTAAAATGCAAGACACAATCATTTTTTTTACAAGACCTGGTACAAATAATAAATAATAATTTTATTTGATGTAGCTTAGAGATTCGACAGTTTGGTCGAGGGCGTTTCATAATTGAATCCTTCATGCACGTTTAATTTTAAGGGGAGAGATTTTTCCCTGATTTTTCTCATCTTGGCAGGGAGTCTATACATTGTAGAAAATCTCTACAAATAAATTGATTGTTAAATAAAAGAAACTCATGTTTTTCTTCTGGACACAAAATAGACAGAACATATTAACTGTCTATTTTGTGTCCAAGAAGGAAAACAAGTTTCTTTTTATTTAATTGTATTAATTTGGACTGCATCCACCATTTTATTAAAATGATTGTGTTTTGAATTTCGATCGTTTTTTCTTTTACTTCGACTTTCCTCTATAAATTTATATTTATTTATTAATTTTTTTATTTCTTATTTTTTTTTTTTTAAGCTTCAAACTGAAGATAATGAAAATGCAAAATCTTTATGGAAGAAAAATACACCAGAAGCAAAAGAAGAGCGATTGTTGAAAATCGGTCAAGCAATTCCACAACTAGTCAAACAAGTTGAAGTATGCAAATTCACTTTTTTTACTAATTATCTTGTTGAAAACAAAAAGTGATGTTCTCTTCTGGAGTGATACCAATAATAATAATAAACGCGGATTGATGAATGACATGGGAAAAGAATTACAAACTTGTAATTTTAGTGAGTTTTTAATTCTTATATTTAAAAGGCATATCGACTCTCTTATTCTTCAGAGGAAACTGAAATTAAAACAATTAAGAGAAGTTTAAAAAAATTAAATCAGTTGCCCTTAAAATTATTTTCTAGAGTGTAAATAGAGGAAAATTACGAGATTTTTATTTAAAAATCGTACCTTTAATCACAAAACAAAAAAAGATTTTCACATATATTTTATTTATCCAACATGTTTTTCCTGCTGGCTTACACATTATCGTCATTTCATTGTTATGAAAGATATTATTTTTATTTATTCTTTTTAATAATACGACAAATAATAAATAAAATTCTATATTAAAGTTAATAATTTCAAAATAATCAAATAAAATTTTAAAAAATATTAAAAGGGAAACATATGGACGGTGTTATGCATAAAGGAACCAAGCGCCATTATGATCGAAATGGAATTAGTCTGCTAAAAAGAAGATCTACCTCTTTATTTAAATCACAACATTATTACTCTGTCCCACTTTTTTTGTATAAAACAAGAAAAAAAGTTATTACCATTGGGTTTGTTTTCAAGTGTGAAAATGAAATGCCCTTTATATAAGATTTAGGTTAATGTCGCTTGGTTCCTTTATGCATAACATCGTCCATATATAACAATACTTGATTAATGGCATAATGTTAACAATAAATAAATGCATTTTAATTTTTTTTAAATTAAAAAAAAGACTTAAAATCGCATTTTATGCTCGAGATCTCAAATCCCCGTTGAAAAAAAAAATGTTTTATCTGTCTTAAAAAATTTGCATTTTCTTAAGCTTTAGTAAGGATTAAAATTTTAATCTAGTAT